>MU619858.1:0-72750 GCA_025201785.1 Xylaria longipes
TTTAGCCCTAAAAATAAAATTAATATATATAAAACTTTTAATTATTAAAATTAAATAATTTTAATTAAATATAATAAATAATTAATTAATATGTTCTGTTATATTATAAAAATTCTTCTGTCTTATATTAAATAAGTGTGTGTGGGTAATCTACGCTATGTGGACCGTCATTTTAACCCCTTAAATCTGACAGATTTGACTAACGAAATACCTAGTGCCTAGCTGCTACAGGGGTCCAGGGTGCCCGGTGCACGATTCAGATCTGGTCCAATCAAAGGTCGCCGAAATACAATCCGCAAGCATGATGGCGGACCCGCCGTTTTTGAGCCGAGGCTCATTGTTATCATATCTTACCACGAACTACCTCACCTTCACGCCTTTCATGGTAGGGGCCATAAGTAACATGCGATAGTGCTCCGCTGACGTCGTGAGGGATGCCCTTCTTCAACGGGCAAGTCCTCGAACCGAATTACATATCATAAATAAGTGTGTTGGAATGCCGAACTGGCCTCTTTTAAACCCCTTTTCTCCCTCTCTTATCCCATTGCATTCCCACAGAAGACATCCTCCCTGGCTCTAGAGCGTCGACCACATAAACCCACTCCCACAATGGCCAAGACGTTCACGCGCGACGAGGTCGCTAAGCACAACACGGAAGACTCGGTCTGGTTCATCGTCGACAGCAAGGTGTACGATGTGAGCGACTTCCTCGACGCGCACCCGGGCGGCGAGGGCGTGCTGCGCCAGGTGGCCGGCCAGGACGCGACGGCCGCCTTTTACAATCTGCACCGCCACGAAGTGCTCGTCAAATACGACGACCTCCAGATCGGCACCGTCGAGGGCGAGAAGCCCACCGTCGTGGCCCCGCAACCCGGCGACCTCTCCCTCGTCCCCTATGCCGAGCCTCTCTGGCTGACCCCAGCCTTCAAATCCCCTTACTACAACGAGAGCCACCGGAAGTTGCAGAAGGCGATGCGCGTGTTCAATGATAAGTACATCACACCCGAGGCCCAGGCCCGCGAAGCCGACGGCAAATACATCAGCCAGGAGCTGGTGGAGAGGATGGCAAAGGCCGGAATACTGCACATGCGCCTTGGGCCCGGCAAGCATCTACACGGCGTCAACTTGCTGGACGGCGCCGTGCGTGGCGAGGAGTTCGACTACTTCCACGACATGATCATTGGCCAGGAAGGCGTTCGTTCGAACGCCAGGGGTTTCCAGGATGGCCAGCTCGCCGGTATGGTCATCGGCCTGCCGTGCATCATGAACTACATGAAGGACGAGAAGCGGAAGAGGGCCCTGATGGACGAGGTCTTCACCGGCAAGAAGTACATCTGTCTGGCCATCACGGAGGCGTTCGCCGGTTCGGACGTCGCGGGCCTGCGCACGACAGCCACGAAGACTCCTGACGGCAAGCACTACATCGTTAACGGCACCAAGAAGTGGATCACCAACGGTGTGTACTGCGACTACTTTATCACGGGCGTGCGGACGGAGAAGGGTCTGAGCGTTCTGCTGATCGAGCGTGGCGAGGGCGTCGAGACCAAGCCCATCAAGACGTCATATTCCCCCACCGCCGGTACATCATACATCACATTCGACAACGTCAAGGTCCCGGTCGAGAATCTGCTTGGCGAGGAAAACAAGGGCATCTACGTGATCCTCAGCAACTTCAACCACGAGCGGTGGAGCATGGCTTCCACCTCTATCCGCATGTCGAGAACAGTTGTAGAGGAATGCTTGAAATGGGCGCACCAACGTATAGTCTTCGGCAAGCGGTTGATAGACCAACCCGTAATCCGACAAAAGTACGCTTACATCCTTTTCCCCCTAACCAATCCTTATAAATTTCCAATAACCCCACCATCAAGCCCAAAAGCTAACAATTTACAACAGACTCGCAAAGATGATCGCGCTCGTAGAAGCGAACCAAGCATGGCTCGAGAGCATAACATACCAGATGTGCAACATGCCATACAGCGAGCAGGCCAAGCACCTGGGCGGCCCCATCGGCCTTCTCAAGATGAGCATCACGCGGGCGGCGCACGAGATCGCCGACGAATCCGTGCAGATCTTTGGCGGCCGTGGTTTGACACAGTCGGGCATGGGAAGGGTAATCGAAATGTTCCACCGTACCTACAAGTTTGACGCCATACTGGGCGGTGCCGAGGAGGTCCTAGGCGACCTCGGCGTTCGCCAAGCCATGGCAAAGATGCCCAAGAGCGCCAAGTTGTAAACAACGAGTGCCAAGGAAGCAAGGAAATGCCTTTTCATCAAAGGAAGTGTATAGTCTAATTAAACCTAGACAGCGTGGAGTCTAGACGGCGTTCTTTGTAGGATTTAGCATCATCTACGGCATCGCATTTATAGGAAAATGAACAGATTAGACACGTCATTAACAATTGATTGTACTCGCGCCAGGGTTAAGGGTATAGGCACAAACAGCACAGATGGCCATGTAATAATGCGCTGCAATATTAGGCCAAGCAAGCTACCTAGCTAAGGCTCTCAAAACTATCTAGGTATGACGCACATGTAATGACACCTCATAAGTATCTATAAGCGATATAACTAAAGTCTTCAACCTCCGTCAAACAGTTCTAGACCCAAATGCTATCGATACTTGACACTACTATATCAAAAGACGTGCTACCGTTGGACCTTTTGCCGTTGGGGTGTCAAGTACCCCATTTCATGGGACGGGTGTAATCGAATGCGTTGCATCCATTCATTCATATTCGGATTCATGGCTGAAACCCTTGAGTTAAGATCTGATGAGTCATGATTTGGCGATTGACCAGGGGTAGACGTCTACGTCCAGGATAAGGTATTTGCGATGTATTATGGCGGGTTGGGCTTCTAAGTCTTGAGGGGCTCCGTCGAACCGCCTGGTGGTGCTGTTGGTGATGGGGTTGATGAGGTTGATGATGAGCGGCATCCCTGGCGCTAGCATTGGAATCGAGGCCGTGCGTGACATCATTGAAATATCGCGTTGGGTCGCCTACGGCCATATGGCTCGATGACTCCCGCTGGCGTTTGCTGGTGCCGCATTCTTCACAGACAATCCACACAACTTTCTCGGACGAACAACGCCCTCGGCGTATTGCAGTTCTCGCTACGCTTTCGGACCTAGAAGTATCCATTCCCATAGAAGACTGTGATGATATGGAGGGAGCCCTAGTTGATCTTCTCCCCGTAGTCGAAGGGACCACACTCCCGACGGGAGACCATCTTTTACTAGGCCGGTATTCGGCGTCCTTTATGGAACTTTTGTCGCCCTCAGTGGTTGGTAGGGACGAAGTGCTTAGTAGAAGTGATCTCCGCTTCACGTGACTTGCGGCGTCCGCCTCAGGGTCTGGACTTGGCCGCCTTATATGCCCTTGTTTTCCAATGCGGATGAACGGAACGAGTAAAAGGGAAAGACTCGCGAACGCCGTGGTTGCAATGAATGTGTGCGTATAGGCAAGCTCAGGCTGGGACCAGTCTGCTTTTCCGTCAAAAGAAGACCAGATTGAAGTAGTGACTGCAAGACCAAGTGGAACACCAAGTCGACTCGTGGTTTGAAGAAGCGAGGCCCCAATTGAATGGTGTTCCGGAGGCAGTGAAGATAGTATATGAAGCTAAACCTAGTCAGCTTTCTTAGTATAAGCGATAGGGGATCCTTTGAGCCTTACGGATCCAACATTCATGACCCAGTCCATACCAACAGTGCTTAGCATCAGCGATGGAAATATCCAGAGCAAGTAGTGGCTATCATGACGAAGAAAAACGAGGAATATGTTGCTGAGAAAAAGAGCGGAAGCTGCGAATGCTAACAAGCCTGTGCCTGGAATTGTATGCATGAACAGGCCAACAAGAGGGCTTACCAATAGTCCAACAAGGGCTTGTGGTAACAATCTAACCGCAACTTCGAAAGAATTAAGACTTTCAAGTTGTTGCATGAACATTGACACCCAGAATAATTGTGAGTAGAATGCCATCGACGCTCCCAAGGTGCAGATGATGATCTAAAATAGTCAGTAGTGGGTAAATGGAATATGGAAAGGAACATACCAATGTCACACTCCAATTATTCCATATTGAAGGGGGTATCATAGGTCTCTTGGATACGTTCTGCCAGACAATGAAACACCCGAGAAACAGCAATCCCAATGTCAGAAGTAGAATGACGGTGGGCGTTTTCCATGGCTCAGGACCCTCGGGTCCAATAGTGAGGGACACGGTAAAGAGTAGAACACCTGTAATCAGCAGTGCTAGCCCAGGCCAATCAAATTGCAAAATAGTCGTGATCCTCTTGGGGGCGCCAAGGGTGATGATCTGTGGTGCATTGTGGTCTGTGGCAATGCGTAGCTCTGATCTTTGCAGGGTGATATCAGGTTCGGGCACATTGGGAACAAATACCCAAGCGAGGACTGAGATAACCGCGAAAAGACCACCCAAAGCAACGAAAGGAGCCTTCCAACTAATCTTGAGAGCAAGCCCTCCAGATCCCAAACCTCCAATGATGGTGGCAGCAGGCGTTCCCGTGAAGAAGGATGAGAAGACTATGTTCCTTCGGCGAGAATTCTCCGGGTATACCAGACTCAGGATCCCCAGGGCGATAGGAATATTCGCTGCACAGGCAACTCCTGTTAGACCGGAGAGGACATCAAGGACGATGCCGGTTTGCGAAAATGAGGTACACGCAGCAAGTAAGGCGAAGGTTGTTAGACTGATAACGAGAAGTGTCTTGCGAGGAAGCACTGCGCATGTATCGGCAATGTAGCCGAACGGTAATAGAAAAGCACCGGTAGTAAGTCTGCAGAGTATGAATTATTAACTGGGTTCGGCGAATCAACGGTCAATTACTACATACCCGGAACTAGCTGTAGACCAGGCCAACTCAGCTGGTGACATCCTGAGTGACTCTGCTATAGAAGATGTTACGACGACGATAGATCGTTGGAGGAAGACGGGGGTTGCTGCAGCGAGAGCGATCAAGGCAACGAATAGACACTCATGGAGAAGATTCTTAAGGCACTCAGGTCGACTGCCCGGAGAGAGTGCCGACCGGGCGTCGTGTGTTTCGTCGTTGAGACACACATCATGCAGGTCGTCGGGTGGTTGCTCCAGTGGCGATCGGGCATATGCCCAGGGGTCTTTGTTGAGGGACATGGTGCGTAGCTAAAAGGATGATAACACAACGATCGAATGAAGAAATCGGCTGAGCCAATAGACCAAGAACATGGGGGAAGCAACGCTTGGACGAGAGAAGCAAGTTAGTTGATTGGGTTGTTGGCTGATTTTGGAGAAGAACAGTAAGTACCTGTCTCGGCGTGACGGGAAGACGGGGAACGAGACGTGGAAATATTGCAACACGCTGCTTGTTGATGCGGCGAACTCAGGTCAACAAATCAGTTACACGGGGGGTGTAAATGCTGGCTTGCAGTCTTGGAAAGTAGGACAGGGCGTCGTGCAGCTCAGGGCAGGTACCACCACCACCTCCTCTTCTTCTTCTTCCAACCCCTCTCATGAAAGGTCCCGTCTTCGAGTCCTAAGCGCTCTGGGTTAACCTTCAATACATCAGCGAGCGACTAAAAGTATCAGAGTTTCAACATACCGATTGTCATCCCGAGCACCACAATACTCCCATTCTAGAACACCAGAATCGCCAGGGCCAAGATCTCAAACAAGATGAAGAGAGCTGGCAAGCTTATTGCTAGCGTTCTGGGAATTCTGCTCCTAGTCGAGCCCGGAGTTGCGATTACCTCGAATTTCGTTGTAAAAGCGCTCTTTCCCAACACCACCAGCATAGTGGACAGCCCCGACAACACGGGTCGTGCCATCCCCTGCTTCCCCTTCGAAGACCCAGACTGCTGCATCGATCATGCCGTGTGCGAGTGCACCAATGGTTGGTACTACCCGTGCCTCTTTCTTATCAGTGCAACTACTTACGTCTTGCAAGGCACCTTCTTCGCCACTAACAAGCAATACGGCGTTACAAGTATCTGTAACCCACCCGGCTCTGTTGTATACGGCAACGATGTCAGCTCAATCCCCGGATCGTGTTGCTAGGCGATCATGCCAAGGGGGATGACGCGGGACGCGGGCACACAGTCAAAGGCAACATCTGGCGTCCTATATCGACATTCTCACTGGAACTGGGGCTTCATCAAGCTGAGAAATAGATAGGTAGTAATCCGAGGATAGTGTCTCTATTATTTTGAGACATCTTGTAAAGTTACATCGCCTTTACGGCGTAGTGCTACAAAGTAAGCTTCTCTTGATTCCTGCGTAGCTGTTCAGCATTTGCGACAACAAATATGAAACAACGAACTTACATTTCGCGACGATTCCGGCTTCTCGCGATGGACTTTTCCGAACATCTTCTTTAGTTTCAATTCCAAGTCCTTGTCTTCCGATCCTTGGTAGAATTTGCAAACGAAATGACCCCCTACTCGAAGCGTGTCGCTTGCAAATTCCAATGCAGCTAGACAGAGATCCTGCATTGCGATGTCAGTAAGTTGATATTTACGCTTTAAGCATTCTATCGCAGGGGATCGCAGGGGCGTGGAACTGACCATACTACCCGCGTGGTCGCGGAAAGCCATGCCGCTTGTGTTCATCATCCTATGATAAGGGTTACTCAAAGTGTTGCTGGAAAAGCCGGACGTTTGTAACCAGGGAGCTGACATGTCGCTAAGTACTACCTGTAAGTTTGTCAGCAGAGGTTCGGGGTTTGAAATGTTCAGAAGATGGACTTATTCATACATCGACGAGTTTTCCATCATTCGAGCCCGTCTCATGATCCGAGTCGATAGATTCTGCCCGTTCAGCATCGATATAGCTGGGTTTCTCGACGATGACACCCTCTTCATCTTCTAAAACATCCGCATCTCGGTCTGGTGTACTTTTCCGCTGCGCAAATTCGACCAGGTATTCTTTGACCATGTTCTGCACAATAGGCGACAGGAAATTCCCTTGAATGGTAGACACCCCCTTGGGTGGCTGCGCTGGGATAAGATCGATCCCAACGACACGCCCATTGGGTTTTGTTCGTTCCACGGCGACCTGTAGGCGTTCAATATGGCACATGGTGCTTGGCGTGCCGAGGCACTCTTACCTGAGACCAGCTTCCAGGTGCGTAGCCCTTTGATTCTTCAGCATTGGTAACGAACAAAGGACTCATGACTTACGAGGTCAACAATCGTCTGGTTTCTCTTAAATAGTTTATATTTGGCGTCCATCTGTCCGAGAATCACTTGTAAGTCGATGCACATGGTCTGTTCACACGTCAACCTACTTCAAGCAGCTTAAACGCGGCACGACTCTTCAGGCCCTGGACTTTCGCCTCCCGAGCAAAGAAATCTTTTCCTTGGCGTTGCTTCCATCTTGAATTGGATGAGGACCACCGCGTGCAGTTGCAGATGACCGACGCGTGACGGTCGAGAACCGAGGCCCCTTGAGTGAAGGGTGTTTGAGAGGCTGCAATCGCAGCAGTCTTCACGAGGCTTCCATAGCGAGGCGCTACAATATTTATCAACGCCCGCATAGCACAATAACGAAGACTAGGCGACAATTGGCCTGTCCATATCAATAAACCAGCGAGGTGGGTGTTGAAGATGACTGAAAAATGCGAAATTGCAAGGTTCGAGGTTGGCCTCGTTAAGAGAGATATTCATTAAAGCATCAATTAAAATCACTAGGATCGAATTACCTAAGTATCGAGTACAGTATATTCCACACCCGTCAACTTGGTCTCCAGATCCATGGGACGATGGACCATCGGCACCGCTCCGGGTATTTCCATGCTGACTATGCTATAATAGGTAACCCCGCGATCGGCTACGAGATAGAGCCATTTGATCATTGTAGTATTTATCAACTTGAAAAAGAACACTTCAATGCTACACGCCCGCGTTGATTTGGTAGAGCCATGCCGTAGATAAGATGTCCCGATGATATTTCTCCTCTCGGGTGCGGACTGACCCCGGGCCCGAACGAGACGGAGTTGCGGAATAGTCTAGGATCGTTGCCATTGGCCTTGGCAATTTCAAATCTCACGTTTGATGAGGCTGAGCATGCCGAGATACCCTCGGTGATGTTTTAGCTTGTTCCTTCGTATTCGTTTTAGAAATGAATTTATGATCTCGCTGTTGTTGTTTTCTCTTGAGCTTCGTAGTTGAGGGATTACAACCAAACCACGAGATAACCCGTGGTTCTAATAATTTTGGCTTCGGTTGATCTGGGTGCTTGAGTTCTTGAGTTCTTGCAAAGGCCTGCACAGTGGCCGCATAAGCAAAGCAGATACCACAAAATGGCCAGGACAAAGAAGACCACGAAAGTGGTCGCCGTGCCCAAAACCACACGGCCCTATAATGCCCTCTTCGTAACGATATTCGCCGTCTCCGCGGCGCTCGCCGCGTGGCTCATGCGCATCGAGACGGGCATCAAGGGCATCCCGGTGAACTTCGTCGAGAATGTCGAGGCGAAGGTGTATCCCAACGGCATGCCGATGCGGACGCGCTACACGGG
This sequence comes from Xylaria longipes, assembly GCA_025201785.1. NCBI lineage: Eukaryota > Fungi > Ascomycota > Sordariomycetes > Xylariales > Xylariaceae > Xylaria > Xylaria longipes. Next base: position 8,515 of record MU619858.1, read on the forward strand.
CATCGAGGCGATCGACAACGGGCTTTTATTCCTGGTCGCCGCGTTCGTCGCCGGCCCCCTCGCATGGGACGAGGGCGTCCGCCTGCATCAGCTGCACTTCCTCGTGCAGTTCTTCGCCGTCATCGCCGTCTGGAATGTCGAGGCGTGCCGTGCAAGGCACTCGTGGAAACTCGTGAGCTTGTGAGTGGCTATATATACACAATCTGATACTCATACAGAGCAATGGGACTCCTCTTCACAAACTGCGGATATTTAGATATAACACAAGAAGCGTAAATTGAAATACCAAGTGGATCTTGTGCTGACTATTTCTCAGCACCGGGCTCTTCGTGCTCTTCTACCAGACGATAGCCGGCGCAGCTATCATCCCGCTGTACTACCTCGCCTTCATGCTAACCTCCAAATCGGACGCGTACTACGTAGGCGGGCGTTCGGTACCGCTCCCGTACGCGCGCGGTCTGCTGCTCAGCATAAGCATCGGGTATCTCCTCCCCACGCTAGCAATGTACGTCCCGGGCCTGAGCGTCTCGACAACGCAATTCCTCGTGTTCCTCTGGCAGCCGTCGCCGGGTTTCGTGAATATCCTACTATTCACCGCCTCCCTCGTGCTCCCGGCTGCGTCCCCACGAGACGCCAAGGCGCCCGACGTCAAGCACCTGAAGCGCATATACCTGGCCGCGGGGCTGGTGTGCGCCGTGAACCACTTCGTGACGCTTTATGTCTGCGCGACTTCGACAAACCCCCAGCTGAGCTTCGCGTACGTGTTCCTGCCCGACAGGAGCGTCTGGACGCAGTCCACGACGGCGGGACTGCACTACATCTTCCAGGTCGACTGGTGGGGCTGCTTCCTCCCCACGCTGCTCTGGGCCTGGATCTCCGTCTACGACGTCCACCGCCTGCTGCTGGGCGGCGCCGGCGCCGCGGCGCTCGTCAAGTGGGCGGTTTACATCGTCGGCTTGACTGTTGCATTGGGCCCTGGGGGTATGCTTGCTGTTGTCTGGAGCTGGCGGGAGGACCGGCTCGTCGCGATCGAGTCTGGCGCACGAGGGAAGCCCAAAAGCACCTAAGCCGACGGCTGCTACCTCGCTATCCTTGACTTTTTGCTAGGTCTCTGGACTAGGTGGTGTAGACCTCCAAAGATAAAGGATATGGTGGGATATAGTCGAGGAATAACGACTGCAGCATGAAAGGGACTATTTAAGGATAACGGGGAACGAAAGGGGAAAATAAAATTTCAAGACACAATCACTGATTTGGCAGTTACAATACGGACATAGAAGCAATAGTATCGTTTATAGGCAATATCGAAAGCTTCGATATTGGGAATAGAATGTATTAATACCCATGATTTTATAGCAAAGTGCAAAAGAACCCAGACCAGACTCAATCATGCTGAAAAACAAACTGCCCCATGCTTGAACCAGACTCTAACGCCATACAAATGCATTATCAAAAGTAGACCTCACAATGCCCTGCATCTATATCTCCTTCTCGTGATCATGACCGATTCGGGCTTACGCAAGGAAACTAGCACCCACGCCCCGGCGGTTTCGCTTGAGGGGAGAGAATGAGGCGACGCCTGCGAAGGCATTTATCTTGGCGCCTAGAGGCGCTTTAGTTCTCTTGGCACCGAGCTGTACCTTGGCCGGCTTTTTGGCGGCTGGCGGCTCTGCATCATCTTCGTCGAAAAGTGTCTTGGTCGAACCAAGAACTTTACGTTTCTTCTTCTTGGGTACCTCTCCATTCAGACTTGAGTCATTGCTCTCCTCCTGCGAAGGAACGAGATTGAACTTAACAGTCGCCGTCTTCTCCGCAGGTTCGGTCTCCCCAGCCTCAGTATTATTTTCTTGCTGTCCGGACTCGGCAGCCTTAGGGACCTTCTCGAGACTGGTCTTAGATTTGAGAATCTTCTTTGGGGCTTTCTGCGCCAAAGCATTTTTCCTCGCTGAAGGTGCATCTCCAAGGACTTTCTTGGGTCTACCACGAGCCTTGGGCACCACATGGGGCTTCTCAGTATCCGGAGGTGCCATAGTAACAGGTTTTGTTTCGTTAGAATTGGTTGTGGCCGATGGTTCGGCTGTGTGAGTCGGCTCAGGCTCGGGTAGCTCTAAATCTGACTGTGGACCGAGAATAGAATCCTCCAAGACTCCTTCATAATCCACATTTGAGGCCTCCTCGCTCATGCTCGAGTTCTTGGAACGATTCAGGAACGGAGTTATGGAGAATACAGACTTCTCACCGACAAGAGTCGGTTCGAAAGCAGGCTTCTTCACAGCTCGCCGTGCCTTCATCGCATCTTCTGCGCTTGGTGTCTGTATTTCGATGTTCGTAAAATCGCCCACGCTCGTTTCTTGAGCCTTCCTCTTACGGAATGCCTGTGTTTTAGCGCCTAGTCTCGTGGTATCTTCATGACTAGATGACCGAACCTGTTGTTGCTGAGCCTTCCGAAGCTCGGTTTGAGTCGTCTTGAGTTCTTCTTGAAGACCTCGGTATTTTATTCTCACCTTCTCGAGCTTCTTCTCGAGCTGCTCGTTGCGTCCTTCTAGTTTGGTCATGGCCGTTTGAATTTCTTGCTGGCGTCTGTCATTCTCCTCCTGAAGCATAGCAAAGTTCTTCTCCGATTCTTCAAGCTGGGCGCGGAGTTCAGCTTCCGCAGAGTTGCGGGCCGTGGTTTGTTGCAACTTCTTTGAGGCACGTTCTGCATTCTGCAATTCCTCAACTAATCTTTCTTTTTCTTCCTTCTCGTCTCTTAATTGCCGCTGAGTTTCCTGGAGTTTCTTTCGGAGATCTGCTTCTGATTCTCGAGTAGTATCTTGGTCTTGTAGCGCGATTGCGTGGGTCCGTATCTGCTGTTCAAGCTGGTCTTGTAGTCTTTCGCGTTCGGCAGTTTCGGCAGTTAAATTCTTCTCTGTTTCGCGTAGCTTCTTGCGAAGCTCATCTTCGACTCGATCATTGCTTTCGCGAGTCTGCATGGCCCGCCGTGTCGCCTTCTTCTCATTGGCTAGCTCGACTTCAAGGGTGTTGACTTGGCGTTCGAGGGAAAGTTTTTCAGCGAGGACCGCCTGCTGCTGGTTGACTTGAGATCGCAAGTGTTCGATTTCGGGCTTCAAATTAGCCAGTTCACGACTCAAGGAAAGCTTCTCTGCGAGTATACTGGCAGAGTTTTCGTTGACGTTGTTCATTGATTGGAGCTCAGCCTAGGTAAAAAGGTTAGTCGGGTAATATTTTGGCCCGTGCCCTGCGTGAATGTGGTCCGCCCAGACACTTACCTTGAGATTTGAATATTCCCGTTCCTGCTTACATAGCTGCTCTTCCTGGGAGCGAACCATAGCCACTTTGGCTTCGATCTGAGCATTGAGGTTGTCGCAGCGGGAGACAAGTTTCGCGTTTGTGCTGTTGTTGAGGTCGACTTGGTCTCGCAGTGTAGCGTTTTCATCTCGGAGCAACAGTATCCGTACGCGTAGCCGGCGGACATCCTCGTCTTTCACCAGAATTTCGGTGTCGTGCCCATTCTTCTGGTGCTCTAGTTCGAGATCATGAAGCAATTGTGTACGCTGAGCACGCTAAACAAGCCCAAGCCCAGTCAGTCAAAATCTCGACATGCATTCAACCCAGTATTCGTGCTGCAGGCATACCTTTTCGCCGCCCACGTTATCCCGTTGCTCACGGGCCGTGGCGGCCTTTGCGATCCTACCCATTGGGCTGGATGGGACGCGTTGCACACCCGTGGAGATAATGGCGGAATGGTTCTGTTTTATGGTAGCACCTGGCGAAGCTCAATCGAAGGAATTTGGGTAACGTTTGATTTCCGGTGTAATAGCTGAGGAGCTATAGTCTGTGCCCACAACCTTGTCGGAACACCTGGTCGAGAGATGATAGATGGATGGGGGGAATGACGGAGTATGAGGGCGTGTTTTGTGGGGGTACATAATAAAGGTCAACAAAGTGCCAATTCCGGCTTAGTGCACCACAGTCGCCGAGCTGTGGCTACAGGGTGGCTACATTGTGGCTCAAGTTCCGAATCTGTCGGAGCTGACGTACCTAGGTAGCTGAGTGCACTGCTAAGCCACAGCAGCTACAGGGACTGTCCACCTGGGCAGTTTCTCAATTGAGGACACCTTTGCCTGCAACCATCCACTATACGTACGTATCGAGCCAGGTACCTTCTCTAAGCTCTTGTGAGAAATCGTCAAGCTGGATTGATGCGACATCGATTGCCTCTCTGTGCCTTTCCCTGCCCGTCCCCGATCCATCCGATGTGCGTGTCGAGGCAGTTGGCCTTCTTGTATTCCTAACAGCATAGCACCGCCTGCCAATCCGGCCTTCTCTTCCCTCCCCGACGACAACATGCGCTGGTTGCCGGCCCTCCTCTCCCTCGCTGCCCTTCCTCTTGGGTCCTTCGCTGCCAAGTCGTCGTCTTCGGCCGACCGGTTCCAGACATTCCACACCCAGGCGGTGTCCTCTTCGCCCCTGAAGCTCGCTGATGCCAGCTATAAGAAGCTTACGTCCGCGCCCCGCGATTATTCGGTTGCCGTTCTCCTGACGGCCCTGGACGCCAAGTATGGCTGCCAACTGTGCGGCATGTTCCAGCCCGAGTGGGATGTGCTCGGCAAGAGCTGGATCAAGGGCGACAAGAGCGGCGAGTCGCGCTTGATTCTTAGCACCCTCGATTTTGCCGATGGGAGGGAGACCTTCATGTCGGTGAGTGCGCCTTAGCGGCAGCTTAACACGCATACACATAGCTAACCAGACGAACCCGCCCATAGCTCGGCTTGCAGACGGCACCGGTCCTCATGCTCTTCCAGCCTACCACCGGCCCCCATGCGGTCCCCAGCCCAGAGCCTATTCGATATGACTTCGGAAACGGGTATGCAATCTATGGACGGCCGTGCACATCGTCCTTGTTCAATCTATGCTAACACATCCCTAGCGTACCGACTGCTGAGCTAGTTCGTGACTGGCTGGCTCGCCATCTCCCCGACCGACCCCATCCTTCCGTGTACCGGCCCGTCAACTATGTCCGCTGGGTTGTATCGACTGTCTCTTTCCTTGGCGTTGTAGGTGTCATCTTCAAGCTATGGCCGTATCTTTTGCCCATCATTCAGAACCGTAACGTGTGGGCCGGCATGAGCTTAGTTGGTATCCTCCTCTTCACCAGCGGCCATATGTTCAACCAGATTCGCAAAGTGCCATATGTGGCGGGAGATGGTCGCGGTGGCATCAGTTACTTCGCTGGTGGATTCCAGAGCCAGTATGGGCTTGAAACGCAGATCATCGCTTTCATATGTAAGCTTCCTACCGGATCCCCGTAACTGAAGTCACTTGCTAATTCTTGGTAGACGGTCTTCTATCTTTCGCCATAATATCTCTTTCCCTGAAAGCCCCAAGAACTAAAGATGCACACGTACAGCAAATCAAGGTGATTGCGTGGGGTATCGTATTGACCGTCACGTACAGCTTCTTGCTCTCTGTTTTCCGAGTCAAGAATGGCGGATACCCCTTCAGACTCCCCCCCTTCATGTAAGTTGACAAAACTTGAACTTTCCAGAGACAGAGCTTCAGCCACATATCGGAACAGAAGCCGGTCTTTTTGCGACGCACTTAGAGGATATGTTTTCCCAGAAAATAGAGCAAATGGAATACCCAACGAGGCAGGACACGGCTCAGGTGTTTCTAGGGTCTTCAGTACCACGAATGGACAATGAAATAAAATACAAATCATGTATCAACAATTAATCGACCCCGCGAAAATCACTGAAGTTCTAAGTCCATCTCACAAGTCGTCTAAAATCTATTGCATTGTTCAACCGTAACACAAATGATAGATCATGACCGTACAATTCTAGGCTCTGGGCTCTCTCCAACGTTGCGACATTCTCGACAGGAGACAAATTAAAATGAATTTTAGGAATAGGTCTTAACGGCAGCGAGTTGACCGTAGATATGGTGAATACCAAGGTACCTTCAATTGAATCCGATCGGGCCTGCCTCCCTCTGCTTCCTCTTCCCTGCCCATCGTTAATAGCACACTCTATGGTAAACAGTCACGGGTACTATTGCGAAATTATGGCCTATTCGAAATCTTTGCCCCTCTGCAAGACAACCGTCTGTTATCCCTATCCAGCCACTCCATGCTATTTGGGTACTCAGTGTGGCAGTTGTTCGGCTCGCCGTTCCGAACGATCAACAGGGCGGTGCGTAAGGAGCTCAACCACAGCAATCCTATGCCGCTCATTTCTACAAACAGCCTTGTGCATCCGAGTCACATTCAAGGCCAACTTGCTCCGAGTTGGAGGCTTTAGCCGGCTGTCGATCATTTCTGGATGCGCAGCGCGTGCGCGGCTAAACGGAAGCACTTAGGTGTCGAGTTCTAACTGGACTTACCTTACCTACCCTCAGCTGTTTCAAATAACGAGGAATTTAGGCAAGCAATGTTACTCGTCCCCTCCATATTCTCGCCAGCTATTCGTGCAATTATTCATGGGGTACCCAACCACCAGCTCGCTCCGGGGTATGTTCCTGGGTCGGAGCCAATATACTGGGCGACATTGGATATAAACTGGGGAAATCTTGGCATTATCAATTATTCGATCTGTTTGGAGGCTCTCAATGGTACAATTTTCCCCCAACTATTCATTGCTACTCTAGGTAGGCCCCGAAGGCGACTTTCGAACAGCAAACTTGACATCACTCTAGTCCAGAGTTCCTCACGTCCTATTGATCTGCGTTGAAGAATACAGATGACTCAGTTTCGAGGCTACCCCATAATAGAAATATTAATAAAGGAGTTTGGAGGCTTTAACAGAGCCAAATCATAGGGTTGCATAGTGAAGATAAATTAGCTTGATTAACATGCTCAGACAATCATCCCCCACACGTTCTGTATAGGCCCGAACCAGCGGTCATGCCAATAGGAACTATTATTCTCAAGTGGCAATCCATATACCACTGGGTCTAGACAGGCCATGAATATGGAATGCTTGGCAAGTTGCGCCTCGCATTCTCCGCGGCGGGATTAGCTGCTGTTGCGTCTTTTCGGAGGCTAACTACCGAGTACGTATCGTGATCATCAGTCACGGGCCTGATTCCTTATTGCACATGTAATGAGATTTTGATGCCGCCCCTTGATAGAACGGTATAAGAAGTGACAGGACACCACCTCGGTTATGTCCTGGTTCTTCTTCTCATCACGCTCGCTCCTACTCGATTAATCATCATCAGCGGCACAGCACAGCGAAAATGAAGCCGGAAGTTGCGACAATTCTCTTGGCGGCGGGTGCTTTCGCCGCCCCGTCAGAAAGGGCTCCTCGTAAGTCTGCGGCGCCCTGCGCGAGTGCCGTCAAGCTTGACGCGAAAACCAACGTCTGGACGAATTACAAGCTGCACCCCAACAGCTTCTTCCGCAAGGAAGTCGAGGCGGCCGTTGGAGCTATCACCGACTCCTCGCTGAAGACCTCCGCTGCCAAGGTTGCCGACGTCGGTAGCTTCCTCTGGCTGTAAGCTTTTCCCGCCCGTTATCAACTCTGTTGTATAGACCAAAAACTGACCAAAGACGCAGCGACACCATCGCGAACATTGCCAAGTTTGACGATGCCATCGCTGATCTTCCTTGCGAGAACATCTTGGGTCTCGTCATCTACGACTTGCCCGGTCGTGATTGCGCCGCCAAGGCCTCCAACGGTGAACTCGCTTACAACGAGATCAGCAGATACAAGACCGAGTACATTGACCGTAAGCGGATAATGCTCCCCAAGGTATCCCCGAGGAAGCATCACAGTTGACAGAGAACTTAGCCATTGTCGCGAAGCTGAAGGCCAACCCCAACTACGCCTTCGCTCTCATCATCGAGCCTGACTCGCTCCCCAACCTCGTCACCAACGCCGACCTGCAGACCTGCAAGGACAGCAAGAGCGCCTACGAGGAGGGCGTCGCCTACGCTCTCAAGCAGCTCAACCTCCCCAACGTCGTCATGTACATCGACGCCGGCCACGGTGGCTGGCTCGGCTGGGACGCCAACCTGAAGCCCGGCGCGGAGGAGCTGGCCAAGGTGTACAAGAACGCCGGCAGCCCCAGCCAGGTGCGTGGCTTCGCGACCAACATCGCGGGCTGGAACGCGTGGGACCAGAGCCCCGGCGAGTTCGCGTCGGCGTCGGACGCCAAGTACAACTCGTGCCAGAACGAGAAGACGTACGTCGAGAAGTTCGGCGCGGCGCTCTCGACGGCCGGGTTCCCCAACCACGCCATCGTCGACACGGGCCGCAACGCCGTGACGGGCCTGCGCGAGGAGTGGGGCAACTGGTGCAACGTCGACGGCGCCGGCTTCGGTGTGCGCCCGACCTCGGACACCGGCGCCGCCCTCGCCGACGCCTTCGTCTGGGGCAAGCCCGGCGGCGAGTCCGACGGCACCAGCGACAGCAGCGCCACCCGCTACGACTCGTTCTGCGGCAAGCCCGACGCCTTCAACCCCTCGCCCGAGGCCGGTGAGTGGAACCAGGCCTACTTCGAGATGCTGCTCAAGAACGCCAAGCCCGCGTTCTAGAGGCCATCAATCCAGCATCGAGCCAGAACAAATAAATATCGCTCGCTCTATCCTGCTAGGTCCCTTGGGAAAGGGAGAAGATGAGAATGGTCGTCGGTGGTTGCAATCGAGTCCCCCCAAAAGCAACCATGCATGGTCCGCTGATGCACAGGCCTCATTTCGCTCTCTCGTTTTGAAAAGTGCCCCGTCGCGGCGAGCGGAGAATGAGTCGCCTTCATCTGTCAGGCCTTGTTCCTTCTACGCCATGTCCCGTATCCGAGTGTACATAGCTTCTTCAGTATATATATGAGTTTCTCTTCAACTTGATTATTTCGTGACGGTTGACCAGGTTGTTATCTCGATGTCAGCTGTGACATACGGAGTTCGAGCCGTTAGCAGGTGTCACTGACATGGGGCCAGGGGTGTCATGCAGCTAGTACAGGGTTGGTAATTCTCATACTAATTAGTATTTTTAGTATCTCACTTTTTCTTTAATAACTTTTTAATTAAACAAGATAAAAATTTGAAAAAATTATCGTTTTATAGCTCTTTTTTTAACTAATTTAAAGATATATTTTTTATATTTTTAAAGTGGGTCCTGGATGAGTAATCACGGATTAGTACAAATTAGTATAAAAAAATATTTTTATACTAAAATTTTATACTAATGCGATTATAAAGCTAAGTTTAAGTTCGATTTTTATAAAAATTATATATTTAGAATCGTTATAACAAGAGCTATAAAATAACATTAATTATATATTTTTAGCTTTATTAGTTAAAGAGTTATTTAAAGAAGTGTGTGTACTAAATATCATACTAAAATACTAATTAGTATGAGAATTACCAACCCTGAGCTAGTAGCATTGGGTAGGTACCTGTGGATACATATCTGCAACCTACCTGCATCCATATCTAAGAAAATGCAGGCGTGCAGATAAATGAGGTGAGATTTCTACATAGGTACCCGCCTTCAAGGAAGCATGTGCAACTTCTAAGTTCAGACAGATTGGACAGGACAACTTCCTTTCGCTGTTATTTCTTAGAAGAAGTCGCCCGGGTTCCTTACTAAGCCGCTAACTAATGACGTAGACAGCTCGAGTTGTGGAACCAAGCCCTGCCACCACATCACTACGGTACTATCCCGGCATTTTCTACATTTCTGTCCCTTCTTCTCTTCTGCATTGGTCTAACTGTGGATGGGGGGGACCGCGAAGCCGATGCAGTCGGGCAGTATAGACTCTGGTGTGATGGGGAAGGAGGCGCGACCTTTACGGCTGAGCCGGCTGAAGCACTTCACATGGGCGAATTTCACTCTGCCTATGTCGACGGGAGGTCTCGCGCTGTTGCTGGCAGAACAGACGCAGGGTTTCACATTCCGCGGGCTTCAGACGATTGGGAAACTCATCTATATCCTCGACCTCGTCATATTCACGCTCGTCGCCTCGGCCATCACATACCGCTTCGTCAAGTTCCCCGGCACACTCAAGAAGTCCATCGTCCACCCTACTGAAGGTCTCTTCTTAGGCACGTCCACTCTAAGTCTAGCTTCGATCATCTGCGGAATCGCGAGATACGGCATCCCGTCTTGCGGCGAGTGGCTCGTCGTGGTCTACCGGATTCTGTTCTGGATCTACTTTGCTGTAACGTTCGTCATCGCCGTGGGCCAGTACGCCTTGTTGTTCACGTCTCCGAAGTTGAAGCTTGCGGATATGACGCCAGCATGGGATTTGCCTGTGTTTCCATTTAGTACGATTTTACTTTCTTCTTTGTAACCCTAACCCTAACCCTAACCCTATCACGCCTCCCTTTGTAGGCCAAGATAGTGTCCAGGAGCTTCTGAAACCCTCACGAATCACGCTCAATAATTGAGGGAACTGACTCCAAGTATTCTAGTGCTCTCTGGGACCATCGCTGCAACGGGGGCCGGATTGCAACCTCCGGATCAAGCCATTCCTATCCTCGTCGCGGGCCTCGGTGCGCAAGGGTTCGGACTCCTGGTTTCCATCTGTATCTACGCCTGTTACGTGTCTCGATTGATCCAGTATGGGTTCCCCGCGCCTAATTCTCGGCCGGGGATGTTCATTGCTGTTGGCCCGCCTGCCTTCACGGGTCTTGCTATTCTCGGCATGGCGGACAATTTCCCGGTCCACTATCACAACTTCGGCCCCGACGAAATCACGGTTCAGGTTCTCCGTATCCTCGCTACAACAGTATGCATATTCATCTGGTTTCTCAGCCTTTGGTTCTTCTGTATTGCGGCTGTGGCAAATCTGGCTGTTTGGAGAGAGATAAGTTTCCGTCTCAACTGGTACGCCTTCATTTTCCCGAACGTGGGTTTTACGATCACCGTCATCTCGATCGGTAAAACATTGGATAGTCCTGGTATACTCGGTGTCGGCAGTGCTATGACTGTACTGCTAGTTATAGGATGGATAATCATAGTTTTGAACCATTTTCGGGCAGTATGGGCAGGTCATATCTTGACTGATGGCAAAGATGAAGACTATTACGTGGATGAAAAAGATCATAGGCACGTGAAAACCAAGTATCAATAAAATATCAACGCTATCTCTCAATGACACAATACATAATACTCTACAGGAACTTTTCATCGCTTAAAGCAATACCGTCTCCTTTGAAACACGAAAATGAACTATCGTCTAAGTCTACACGGGGAAGACGGAACCGTACCTCCCACTCTAGAAAGTCCTCTTTATTCTCGTTAATCCTAAACTTTTCTGCCAATCCTATAGTTAAAAGCTAGTTAGACTAACAAAAATCTCATTGCTAGGGTAGTCTGTTGCAAGGTTATATGATGTGAAAGTCCGTTTTTTTCACCTACGATATATCAATAGGTTTTCAGGTTAATGGTACAATATTTCCTTGCTGTAGCATCCGTTCTCAAAGTGCTGTAGTAGTTATGATTGACGACACTGCCCGAGAGTAGGATAATAAAATGTAGTAAAGAAAAACTAAAACCACTAGGTTTTCAAAGACGTAATGCTGTTTTAGCGTAAGATCTTTTAATTCAGGATCATGGACTACGGATAATTCTTAAAGGAAAAGCAATGCTCCTCGTTTCTATATAATAGAAATTTGTACTTAGCGTTGTAAATACAGTCGTGGCGTAATACCGCAGAGTCCTGGCACAGCCTCTAGGAATATCGGTGTCTTTCTGTCCCTCTTCCATCTGCAGATTTTGTAGTTTGACACGGTAACTTTGTCGGGAGGGGCATGCTTATGTAGTAGTCTTCACGGGAAATATCGCACCCGAGCATGGCAATAGGCACTATAAAGGGCTTTTCCCACCTAAAGGCCGCAAATGGTCGGAACGGCTATCCTTCCTAACCAATGCTCGTAGGGGCGTAATAGAAGGTGATCGAGGCCCTCGCGAATAATACAAGCAACCACCATCTGGATGCTAATTAACCGTTATATTGCTTCCTGTGGCGATTTTGAAATGGGACCGCCATGGTAAGGCCATGTCTCATCTGTTTTGCGTATCTCACGGTACGGACCATTCAGACGATGTAGAAGGCCCACAAATATATTGTTAAACATTTGTGCCATTGAGCCTTGGCTACGAAAATTTGGGCCGAGATTGAAGACAAAGCAGGCATCTTAGTGTTCATATTTCCACTGAAATTTGGAATTCGAGCTCGTGACCGCTAAGTATTATATGTAGTAGGATCAAATAATGAATACAAGTACAAGGCAATACCATCCGATCAATACCGAAGCAGATGCGACATATATTGATAGTCTGTATAACATCTCGTAGAACGGCACGTCGTTACATAGTATATTTAGAAAGCAGCTTTTTAAGTTCTAGATAATTCTTCTATTAATCCTATTTAGGATTCCGTTTCCATTCCATGGTCAGTTGAGATGAGGTAGTCTACTTATTTACTTGACAGTTGTCTTGTTCATTGATAATGTGCCTCGCCCAATTTATGATTTCGTACTTGATCGTCATTTACGATCCTTACCCACGAGCTCACCTAGCATCTTCGCGACCTATTACCATTTGAATATTAAACAGAAGCCATACCGAAAGTAAATACGTACTCCGTTCAGAAACAGGTCGAGATTTGAAATGTGTCTAGACTGACCGTTTCCTTCGATGAGAGCAATGTTAAACATATTAGAAAGGCCAGTATCGGGTCCTGCTCCTGGAAAAACCACCGTACTCAGGAATTTACAGACAAATGTCTGGTAGCCATACCATCCATATTATCTCCCCTTAACCCCTAACCCCTAAAAACAGTAGGCGAGAGATTATCAAACATTCGAGTACGACTTATAGTCGAAACCTTGTTTCTGTTCCCCGTGCATCAGCTCTTGCAACTTGGGATTTTTCCTTTTCTTAACTGGGCGTCTCGGAAAGTAATCATCTACACCTGCATTGAGCTAATGCTCGGTAATAACATGGGAGGAACTTTCCCACCTAGCAGCCTGGCTGCCGTGCAGAAGTTCTCGGTTGAGTTGAATGGTACGGAGTGTTCGACCTGGTCCCACCGGGCTGTCTCGAACTCCCTGTCTTGAAGCGTGCACCGTCGAGTAATGAGTCGGCGATAAGCACGAGTTTCGTGGCTGGGAGTCGTCCCTAGTCAAGGGTTGCGGCTAGGTACTGCAGAGCCATTGAAAAGAGATGAGGCTGACCTAAGACCGATGATCCTGCGGCGATAACTACTATGTAAGTCAAGTTCCTCCCCACCCTGGTACTGAGACGTTGCATAGTGGCGGATATGGATCGTCGCTGGCAAGATGATTACCGAGTGCCTGCCGAGTAGGCAGCCAGGACAGTGCGTCGGCACTTGAGGTAGTTTGACATATATGATGGAGCCAGACAACGTGTAGCAATAACTAAGGCCACGCAGAATACTGTTCTCTCCCTGTGCTTTGAGAATTCAATGTGGAGAAACTAGGAGGGGAACCATTTCTTGATACCTATTTACCGGAGATGACGATGTGGTGCGGTATGGCAATGGGGAATAAACTACCTGCACTATGCTAATTACTCCTTGTGTTCATTGGTTTAGTGGCTCCAATACCGGCTTCATGATTCCGGCCTAAGGGGTAAAATTCGTGGTTGGGAGTAATGCAAATGAATCAATCGGTCATTGCCGTTCTGTATGCTGTACTATGATCGGCGATTCCAGTCGTGAGAGAAAGCCGGGGGACCAACCAGGCTGATCTTTTCTTCCTATGATACTAGTGCGGCGGGGAGGCAGGGGATCAGTAGTGTACCAAGCATGTAAAGTTAACCTTTAAGCGATTTTAGCGGCCGCAACTATAGACAAGGTTACGATGAACCCATTCCAGGGGTGTCCAAGCTGCTTGTCCGCGGCGCTGGGTTTGCAATCCTAGTGTAGCCTTTACCCTAGTGTTCCGGGTTTCGCAGCTGTCACTACTGGCTTAGGAGCTTCTGGGTCTCTTGGCGGTCTAAACGGCAGCGAGCCGGACCAGATGCTCGGGAACGATGTAAATCTATATAGCAAAACTGGTATGGTTTGCTATTAGCGTGACGAAGAAGTGTGTAAATAGATGCCTTTCAAGCTAGAACAGTTTCCGTCGCGCCCATAAGTTCATTGCGTCGACCGTATAGCCAAACCATAAACGTCACGTTGAGTGGACAGCGTGAGTTCTCAACATATAATGTTTTGACTGGTACACAAGTGGCTCGGATTCTATATCATCTCATGTCTATTATTTTCGTAAAACTCTATTAATGGGATATCTGATACTGGAAAAGACAGGCCCTGAGATTGCTCCTAGGGGCATATTCGAGTGGCTCCGTACTAATGAAGCCTATCTATGTACAAAGTAGAGTGGATCTGAACCACCATTATAATCTTTCTTATTTGGGAAGCTTTACCTCGCGTTTCCTTAGACATGGTGGTGATCACCAATTGTAAGAATGCAAGCCGCGCATTTTCTGCGATTTTGTAGTCTCGAAGTGTTACAGGGAGGCCAATGTCGTCTCTTTCGTCATTTCAGACGTGCCATCACTATTTTAATTCTTCGGGGCAGCCGAGCGCTCAATATGAGTCGAGGGAGTTATTCTGCCTTGGTGGTTGATTCGATGAGGATTGCGTTATTTCGGATCGTACCAGTATGATATTCTGGGGGATCGGCTTGTTCGTATTGGGCCCTTTACCAATCCTGGTCAGAGCAATGTCATCACGTTCCCCTGACCTCGACGTATCGTCCCCAAACCGGACGTAGCTGTTTCCGATACGACTGGCCTTTGAGGTTGCATACCATGTGCCGGCTGAACTTCCATGTGACTCTTTTCCGGTAATCTTGGCCCGCGCTCGGCGATACAGTGGACGTAAACTTGGGAGACAGGCCGACACAATGCCAAAAGCGGGTTCAACAGACGATAGCAAGAACACATTAGCTTGGACCCAAGTGAGATCAATTTCGACGGTGAATTGGTAAAAGGCCCAGATGCGCACGGCGCTGACAACGCAGACGCTAAATACTTCTTAGAAGAGGTTCCGTAAAGGGGTTATGCACGCAACTTACAGGCCTCCCAGTAACATAACTCCGCAAACACCAAGCTTCTTCTTAGGGCTCATTTGAAGCGCCAAAATCTCAGGGATCGGAACAACCAAGACAAGAAGATCGGCAACCAGATTGAGCACTGTCAGACTTAGGAAAGAAGCATTGATATCGAGGCATTTTCCATTGGCACCGAGGAACTTGGTCCAAAAGAATTCGACAGGTTGACAGAGTGCAGCGGCGACGGACCAGATGGACAGCAAATATCCAGTCGTAAAGAATGCCGCGAAGCCTAGCCGGATATGAAACCACTTTGATCCTCTTTCAAATAATCGGCGATAGAATAGCAGGATCGATAGCTTCGTAAAAGAAACACTACCGGCATAAATGAACGTGTACGAATATAGTAACTGCAAATAATTAATGACAAAGTACCAACCGTGATCTCGAGGAACGTTCGCTTACTTTAAAGACTTGTGATACTTCTTGCGGATGTAGAGCCCAGACATGCCTACCAGCACCAGCTTTGGCTCCCAGAATAGTGATAACAAGCGTGCCATAAGTGAAGATCTAGTACAGTTAGTGCCTTGCGGCGTCTTCGGAAGTGGGTTGGCCTACCAGGGCGACTACCATCAAATAGTCGTCGGCCATCATGCCGAAGCGCTGGAAGTTCCGGGCCCATACTCTCAGAACTAGGGCGATGGTCGCAAAGGCCGTTGAGATAAGCGCGACCACAATAATTGCTGTTTCTTGCTTTGCCAACAGGTCGATACCGGCTGGAGGAGGGCCAAAGACTGCTAATATGCCCGGATCGACCTCCATTGTGCACGGCGATAGTCCCTCCCTGGTTGCCAATACCCAATACACAACAACAACAACAACCACGCCACGAAAATAGAGAATGAGATATCGACGAGTCAAGAGTTAGAAATGATTGAAGGAAGGGTAGCGCGCTTATATTACATGAGCGATGAATTGATGAACTGAAATAGGATGGGACTATATCGAAAAAGAGAGATGGAAGACTACCTTGACTAAGAACGAGATCCGCCTCGAGATCTTTACAAGAAGGTTTGCGCCTATGCTGCGTGGGAAGCGGCGGTACTTTTAGCCCACTAAGCATTCAAGGTCATCACGCGGAGCTACATGGGTGCCCAAAGTCGTAACGATTTCCGTAGGATCAGGTTTGGTCTGATAATTGCGAAGCCCATGGCCTGCCCAGGGGAGCAAGCAAGGGCCCCTACCATGGTAACCATTTGAGATTGGCAAGGACCTGGGATCAAAGTGGCTTTGCCCTCTTAGCCGGAGGTATAGTGAAAGCTGCAATATTACAATTGCTTACATGGAATCGGGACACGCTTGTACCTACTGAAGCGTACTGTAGTGTAAGTACGGCGACAAGATGGGGATGGACGGCAAAAGAAAGCCATGGTACAGTACAGCGTAATGCTTCTAAGATCCCAAAGATAAATTATCGCACCGTAAAATCTTCTATTCTTTTGTACTTAAAAAATACGGCATTCTTGTGCAGTACTGGGTAGTATGCCATTATGTAAATCATGCGGGTTGTCCTGCCCATTCAGAAGTGATCTGCTGCTGTGTCTCACGATATATGCAGAGCGTAAACTCCCTTCGCTGACACTACAACTGCCGATATTACCAAACAGCGTCGTCGAGTATTGACTGAGTTCTAATGTCAAAAGAATTGGTGCTCTCATCTTAGAGTGGTATTGAAACTTGTGCAGGATAGAGAATACTTAGGTAGGAAGCCATCCACTTACTACGTGAATGGTATAGATAGATATCAGGGTCACTTATCAGTTGGCCCGGCACAACAATGTAGGTACGTAAATACTTATACTTACTTGACTTGTAATAGTATTACCTACTCCCGAGGTCCTTAGTACCTAGCTCGTGTTAGCTTATTACGGATAGTGGATCATAAACGGCCGCTACGTTACGGGTGGCTTCTACTGTATGCGAAGTTTTGGTGTAAGTACCGTGAGACGAGATACCTTCGACGCGGTAGGGCCGTTGACTAGCGCGCCAAGAGAACCTGACTAGGTCCCTTTGTCTGGGCAGAAACCATGCAAATTCAGATACATAGTATGGTTGTGTGTTTTTGACTTCGGCAATTCAAGAGCTGGAGTAAATACACGTGTGCGACTATCAATACTTACGTGCCATTACGCTGCAGTATACAGACTCCACGTGTTTGGTCAGTCAACATGGGCTGACACATGGCAAAAGTCGCAACGCCAAGGCTGATTACCGTAAAGGGAAAGCAGCGAAGGGGTTCAAAACGGTAAGATTCCGCGCATTCCGGGGCAAGGGGAGACGCGGCAAGAAAGAGCGAACAGAAGAAGTGAGATACTGATGTAGCGTAAGAAGAAAAAGCCCTCGTTTTGGTGTACATGTGTAAACTCAGGTGTAAACTCGGAAGCGCCTCTAAAATAAACCCCCACGGTAGAAGGCCAGTTTCTGGAGTCGATTGTCCTTCTAGAAAAGTCGTGCAAGCGAGATTACTAGGTAGACTTGATAGTGTTGATTTATTTTCAGGGGCTAGATAGGAGGAAACTCTATTTCATCACAGTGCAGGATGACCCCGGTATACTGTACAATGACCCATACCCCATCCCTTTGGGGCTATTTTATAGATAGCTCGATTTACACCTACACTAATTTTGCCCGTACGAGATGCTGCTGCCATAACTATTGGTACCAAGTGCCGCACCACCTTTATCTATTACAACGAAGTCACTCCTGTTAGTAGGGGTGGTGTGGGGACCCACCGGTCTCGCAAGGGGGTGGTGCCGAAGGGCTATGTATAGATAGTTATTGGATATCACAACTAATTTTACCCATTATATCGACACGAATAACCCGTCGGTTCTGAGCCTGGACCTGGGCCTGGGTGTCACCATACATACATTAGTCTAGTACCCTCAAGAATGGTAGATTAGATTACATAACGTAGTAGAACCATACTGCTGGACTCCATATCAGATCCATATCTTGCAGATACACAAATACTGTATAGCATGGGTACCAGAATGGTCTCTGTCGTGTCAGTTGACATCATCCTCTTCTGCAGATGTCCAAAAATGGACTTCTTGTTTTGGTGGGCATTGTTGAAACGAGCACCAAATGGTGGAACGTGTCTTACGTGCACCTGCTGCATTAGGACTGGGAACAAATGCGCTAGGGTCAACCAAACAGTTTCCTCCCTCTGGTCTGAATCTTTCAGTCTACCTACACTATGGTATACTGAGCCTAGATGAGAAGACACGGTTCAACGGAATGTTTACACTAGGTAAGCTTGATGCATAAAAGTACCATCAGTGTCTTGGAGAAACTTGAAACAGATGCTAAGCCTTAAGTCAAACCGATACCAGGTTGCCCTGGGAAGCATTTCGTGGGTCAACCCAGAGCACCGTACAGTAGTGAGGTTGCGTTGGTGACCTTGATTCAGGGGTTTATGTCGGTGTCGAAGTCCATCATGCAGACCAACACCCTTGGCGGGGCAATATGTTTGGATTTTTATTAACAGAGGAGAGCTCATAAGAAAGCTCATAAGGAAGCCATACCGCTCATTTTTATCTCACAAGCCCCGCGAAGACAACCCCTCATCGTCACTTATTCTATCATCTGATTTTCATCTAATCATTGGGTACTTTGTTCGTAGGACTTGACCAGAGCAAGATGCCTTCGGATTATGCAAGTAAGATCCCGAGCCTCATCCCCTTGGAGAAGGCGGGGCCCAAGGGTTACATTCGTTTTGTGTTTCCCGTTGAGTTAGGCGACACCTACGACGCAGATGAGGTTTTTGCTATACTCAAGCAAGGCCTCGAAAATGCCAAAGAGCGGATTCCCACGCTCGCGTGCGAAGGCGTCCCAGACACAGAAGCACAGCAGGCTGGCGTGCTCAAACTGCAGAAATACAACGACTACGACACCGTCACCAAGAAAGATTTGAGAGCCCCAGGGGCTTACCCTTATACATATGCCGACATCAAGGCAAAAGCGTTTCCCGTCGAGGCCTTCTCCGGCGACCTGCTTTGCCGTCGTTTCACCTGGCCTTCTCCCGGAGAGAGGCTTCCGGTAGCCGATTGCCAGGCCAACTTCATACCCGGGGGCTTGCTCTTGACCTGCGCCTTCTTTCATGTCTTCGGCGATGCCAAGTCATATTACACCTGGCTCGAGACGTGGGCTGAGGAATGTCGCCGATTACAGGGCGAGACGGGCCCTCGTAACGAGATCCCGGATGCTTTCTTCACAGATCGAGAGAAGCATATGAAGCCTTCCGGTCGCAATGCCGGAAAGCCCGAGGACCACCCGGAAATCCTCGTCTTACCCTTTACTCCGGAGGGTGCGCCGCCGAAGATGGTCTCACGCGAGCACGTCGGGCAGGTCTTCCGGCTTAATGCGGAACAACTGGCGAAGCTCAAGGCAGATGCAGCGCCGGCCAACGCATCTGAGCCTTCCGATCAGACTTGGATCTCTACCAATGACGCCCTCTCAGCACTGATGTGGCGCTCAGTTATGGCAGCGCAGTTTCAACTGGACGAACTTGAAGGCGACCCGACGTCAGTCTTCAACATTGCGGTCGATGGGCGGCCACGCACCAATCCGCCTGTGCATCCCCGCACGCTGGGCAACTGGCTGGGATGGGTGATGCCACAAATGCCCATCCGCAAGATGCTCTCTCGGGAGAGCTTCGCGGATCCAGCGGTCGCTATCCGCAAGGCTGTTCTGAAGCTCAACGACGAGTACGTCGATAGTTTGAGCACACTGTTCGAGAGTGTCGTGGATGTCAACCGTTGCGTAGCTACAGCCTTCGTCGACGTGCCCGGCTGCAACTGCGTACAGACTTCCTGGGTCAACCTTGGCGTCTATGGTCTTGACTGGGGCAAGACTGTGGGCGGGAAGATCCAGGCAGTTCGCAGTCCAGATGTTGGTGTTATCAACGGTGGCTCGCTTGTTCTACCGGCTTTGCCTGGTGGTGGCATTGAATTAATTATCGGCGTCGAGTCTAAATGCTTGCCCCGACTGCTGAAGGACCCTCTGTTGGCTAAGTACGCCACGGCCATCACAATGTGAAAATCATATCAGAGGTTTACGGTCTTAAGGTAATATCGGAACGTCACGGCGGGTAGAATCCAACACTTAGAACTAGATAGAAAAGGTAAAATATGATCACGACAGATTCCGGTCCTCTTGTTCTAATGCCTTTCAAGCATTTTGCTTAAGAGATACCCATTGCACTGCCTCTCACCTTGTTTCCAAAACATGAATTGACGATTGCTTGGAAACTTTGTACAGGTTGAATAGTAGACCTAGACTCTTGTTCCTTTTGGTGTGCCTAGAAGGCTCTACTAATCACTATGATACGATCGATTTCAATCGGTGGTAACATACTTACTCCTAACCTTTCAAACTTTTCTATTGTATATGGTAACGCACAGGGGCATTTGCTATTTTGCTTCACCAGTCGGCATTAAGGGCTGGTGAAGCGTTCTTGTGCGTACTTAGTACGATATCTGGGGTTACATCTAAGGAATAACACGCTAAGTACTGTAGGATTGCGAGCACGTACAGTAGCTCTGGGCTAGCTGTATCTGTAAGTGCATTAGACTCAACGGTCTTGATTGCTCGTCTTGATTTAGTCAAAATGGCTGTCGGCTCCTGGGCTAGCTGTGCCCCGTGAGGGGTAAGAGCCAATGGTGGAGGGTTATGGTATTCCGTACCCCAGGCTCGTTCTCAAAGCAGTCTGGTTTGGTCACAGTTCGATACTCCCGTAAAGGGAAATGCTCGACATATGGCTCATACATAGTAGTGAAACACGTACACCCTGGATCTGCCCTGGACTAGGTATCTCGACTCAAGATGAACACCTATCTGGGCGGAGAATTCGTGACACGACTTGCAGTACCTAGCACACCGACATGTGGAGACAACCTTGGAAGCGACTACTAATCTGTTACAGATGCTTTCCACGTATTGTAGTACTAAGTTACTACTTATGCATGGTACTCTATAGTTGCACTACTCCGCCAGATATACCAGTACTAACCTACATGCAGTCTACTGTAGATACATTACCATGTAGGTACGTATGCTGGATATACAGTACGACCAGGAGAGATTACTGTACGGTAGAGCAACTGGCACAGTATGGATTTGATAGTGTACTGTAGGTAATGCCGGCTCCTGTGCCGGCGGCTCGGGATGACCGCGCTTCTTGCCTTGTGTATTTCGATCAAAGTCTAAGAAACGCTAGTTCGGAAGCGGACGTCGTACTAGTAAAGGGAACTAACTCTAGTGTAAGTACTGTTATGCTTTAGATGGCGTCGTCATCGTAAGATTTGCATGATTACTATCGGGATGTGGGTGGGAGCAGCTAGACATTCCCTTATTCACCCCTGCTCGCCTCAAGAACACCCAGCTTCTTGGCGACAACCGTTGCCAAGGCCCCAAAACTTAGTGTTTTGGAGAGGAGTTTCTGGAACGAATAATCCAGGCCAAACTCCTTGAACAACCATGATCGCATCTCAATGCCAACCATACTATCCAGCCCATAGCTACCGAGCGAAGGACCTTCCACCTCGAAATCGTCGACCGGGATCATCAGGATTCCAGACATGCGTTGCATGATGTGCGTCGCAATGACTGTCACCACAGCTTCGGGTCCTTGTGCTCGCGCTGTCTCCAAAGTTGTCGCGAACCCCTGCTCCTGGGTTCCGACCTGCGTCTCAAAACTGGAGCCACCGCGTGCGGCATTCGCCTCAACCGCCGCCCGCAGATGGCAGAAACGCGCATTGCTGAGCCAGGAGGGATCCGTGTTATCAGTCTTGATAGATGCAATGGCACGGCCAACCTCGCGGGCTTCCATGCCCATAACGAGGTGGGAATTTGTGGAAATGGCTAGGCGTGAGGACCTCGAGAACTGCTGCTGAGATTGCGTGTTCATGGCTGTAGCAATGCCACGCAACATCTCATCTTCGCTGATACCGTAGAGCCCCTGACGCATGAGAGACGCCTCGATCGCGTCGTCTTCAGCCACGACACCGACATCGAGCACCATGGGTAAAGCTAGCGACGTGGCCGCCAACCCGGTAGCTGTACGGTGCCGTGCCAGGGCGTCTAGAAAGCTGTTGGCAGCGCTGTAGTTGCTTTGGCCCAGATTGCCGAGAACGGCTGAGACGGAGCTCGTCATGACGAAGAAGTCAAGTTGAGCATTACCGAGCGCCTTGTGCAGACTTAGCGCACCGTGAACTTTGGGAGTGATGGCAGCCATGTAAGAGGCGTGATCCATCTGCTCAAACATGCCGTCCTAGATCCGATGTCAGTAACGATCCGCAGGGCGGGAACACCGCTTTACACACCTTTAAAACCATAGCCGCGTGGACCACACCGCGGATTGGCCGCTCAGCCTGTAGAGAATAGATTATACATTGCATAGCGACTTCATCGGAGGCATCAGCCCGGTACACCCTGGTTGAAGCACCCCGACATTTCTCGATGCTCGCTATAACTCTGGCTGCTTCAGGCTTGCTCGCGCCTGATCGGGAGATGAAGGCGAAGTGTCTTGCACCATGTTCCATCATCCATTTGGTTAAGCTTCGGCCTAACCCACCCAAGCAGCCGACTAGGACATAGGTTCCCTCACTAGAAAAGGCGAGTTGGGCTGCTTCTGATGTCACGTCCACGCCAGTACTCTGGATACTGTGAATATGAATCGGTGGCGACGTGCACTGTGAAGTGCTGGCAGAGGGCTCTGTGAGCCGTACCAAGCTCGCTTGAGTGTGGTGTGCCTCAGTTACCGTGCCAGTGGTAGCTAAGTCGGGGAGCAGCGTTGTCGGCATAGCATCGCCGTGCTTCTCTTGACAATTTACTGCTGGTTGAGGAACATATGGATATAGGCGCGAAATTCTTAGGACTCCCTCATGCAGCCAAAACTCAGTATCGCTACTCGAGCTTAAGCTACTCATAGCATCGACCTTATTAATGATTGCCTGAGCCACATTCTTGATTGGTTCGTCATGATCGACGTCAAGCAAAATTGCCTTCAGTGATGCCTGTTCAGAACGGAGTACGCGAAGAAAACCTTCTGCCAGCCCTCCCTCTGCTGAATACCCTTGTTGAACACCCTGGGTTAACCAGAGTAGATGAGAGCCTGAGGCGAGGATGGTCTTCAACTTTGAGAAATCGGTTTCGGTAAGTGATAACAGCGTTGTCCCTTTTCTGTCATCGATGACGACACATTGTTGGCCAGCAGCGACGAAGTTTGCCGATTGCTTCTCATACACAGTCCTTCCACATTCGGCTAAGACACTCGCTAAGCTCGTACTATCCGAAGTTGAAGGACCAAGTGAAACCAACGAGATTTCGTAGTTACTGCTATTGATGTCGTTGGGATATTCTGCATTGGCTTGTCTGTATGTGAAATGCTGCCCAGATGCAATGGTGGTATGTGGCAGTGAGGAGAAGGAACGTTGGGTGCCAACAAGCCATCCTCTAGTACTGATAAGAGGAATAAGGTCGTCTACTTCGACGGTTGAATCTGGATTCTCCAGCCCAGAATAGTCGGCAATGAGAAGATCGAATTGTGAGCCCTTAGTGCCCGTTAGCCATTCCCCTTGCGACACGTTGACGGTAATACGCTCTTGCAGGTGTTCATCAATATGGGGGACCTGTTGTTCTCCGGCGAAGCCAACTGTGATGGTGCAACTTTTCGGCAGAGCATCTAGCATGCGTTCCACTACACCAAGGGAAGGGCCTCCGCAAACCAGGACAGACTTGATAGGTTGTTTATGGCAGATGAGCTCAACAAGATCCGTAAGAGAATCAAACTTGAGTGCTGCATCTGGTGAGAGCGTCTCGATGTCGGGCTTCCAGGTCGTCAAAGAGAAAGGCTCTGGTTCGCTGGACGCCAACAATTGGGGTGGTAAAACTGCCTCATAGGCTGTGCATGTCAGACCATCAATGTCCATGACTAGCTTGCCTGTAGAGTCTGTCAGGCGGGCATGAGTGTGGAAGTGTCTACCATCAATCCTTTCAGTCCAAGCCACAGCGTGCCCCGTGGACTCAACTTCGCCTTCTGGGAAAGTTAACGAGAGTTGTTCTATATTTGTTGGCACGACACCCCACTGCATCTCTCTGTGCTTGCCGGCATTGACAGCGACGATGATCAGCTGCAAGCAGGCGTCTAGTGAACTTGGGTGCAGCATATAACGTGACTCGTCTGTCATGAGGTTGGAAGTTTGCGACACTATAATGTTACCGGCTGCATGATGTAGAGATTTATCCGTCCGCGTGTCGAGAAGTCGTTGGAATGTATTGGTGTAGTTGAAGCCTACGCTGCGGAAAACTTCATACCATCTCTTTCCAGATACACGTTGCGTGAGCGCCGCTTCGTCAACAGGACAATCTCGGGCGGCAATGGACATTGAAGTCGCGGATATCTTGCCTTTACAATGCAGCGTCCACTGACCAGATGTCACGGATTCCAATGTGAAGGTGTAATCCTGGTCGTCTGTGGTATGCAGGCAGGTTACGATCTCGATACCATCACCTTCGGGAACCACTAGTGCAGTTTTGATATCGACCTCTCTGATGCTCACACCCTCGAAAGAGTGGCTCTCAACTTCAGGAATTTGCCGCAGCGCCTCAATAGCCACGGACAAGTAGCCTGCTGCTGGAAAAACTGCCTCACCACCAAGCTGCAATCTATCAGTAAAGACAAGGTCGAATTTCAAGGCTAACAGAATGCTTACATTATGCTCCTTCAGCCAAGGTACATCGCGATGTCGGAGTAAGTTCCGCCAGGCTC
The DNA here is from genome assembly GCA_025201785.1 of Xylaria longipes. Lineage (NCBI taxonomy): Eukaryota > Fungi > Ascomycota > Sordariomycetes > Xylariales > Xylariaceae > Xylaria > Xylaria longipes. The sequence continues at coordinate 33,375 of MU619858.1, forward strand.
TGAAAGAGTTGGAAAGCCCGGGGACACGCGTTCCTAGCAAGTCATGGCGAGCGTGTGTACGGCTTCGCGCCTCGGCACTCGCTCGCGGTTCAGCCCAGTAATTCTTCTCATAATTCCACTGGTACGGAGGCAAATCGACTAATAAACTTCGGGGGGCAGACTTGCGTATACTGCCAGAATCTTTTGCGAAGTCTAGGTTGACCTCTTCTAGAGCTACGGGGTAGTCAGCCAGGAAGAGTGAGCCGGCCACTGCAAGTAACTGATCCGCATCGTCCTTGTCTCGTTGTAGAGAGGGGATATAAGTTCTATTTCCCGGATTGGTTTGCTTGAATGCTCGGGCTAGAGCAGAATGGCAGCCAACTTCGATGACAGAAGTCACATGGTCAAATTCTTGATCCATTCTGCGGACAGCTGTGTCAAAAACCACGCGTTCACGCAGATTTGTGCTCCAGTACGTAGGAGGCATAGTGTCACCAATAACTACCTCCCCTGTGACGGACGAGATCATTGGTGAGCGGGGCTGCCTCCAGCTCAGATCTTCATCGGTGAGGCCGCCTAGCTGCTTCGGTAGCATAATATCATACGCCTCTCCTACCACAGCCATATGGGGTGAATGGTAAGCGCGGCCCGTCCTAAGCTCTTGTGCGAAAATTCCCTCTTCTTTCATAGTACGAGCTAGTTCAGATATAGCCGTCGCATCGCCACTCAGAGTCACACTGCTTGGGGAGTTTTCGCAAGCTATACACACCTCCTGAGAGTCGGATGGAAGCCATTTCGAAACATCATTGGCACCGAGTCCGACAGCAAGCATCGAACCAGCGCTAGCAGTCTCTCGCACCGCCATACCGCGAGTGAAGGCTGCTATTATTGCCTCTGGGGCGCTAATGAGGCCGGCTGCGTATGCGGCTGCAATCTCCCCCGAAGAGTGACCGATGCTGACAGAAGGTATAATATTCCAGTCACCAAATAAATCAACGAGAGCTATTTGTATCGCTGTACACAATGGCTGGGCGACATCAGCTTCGTTAATTCTCTCTAAATCATCGCTAGCCGAGAGTATGGAACTCAAGGTGAATGTGGGTTTCGGATCCAGTCTACTTAATACCTGGTCAAGCCTCTCGATCGTTTCCTTGAATAGTGGAAATTCTGTCATTGCAACCTTGCCCATGCCAGTCCATTGCGCCTATTCTCAAATCAGTTATTATACAGCGTATCACAGACAATGAACGGCTAATACGTACGCCTTGGCCCGTAAAAATGAAACTGACGCCCCCCTTTTTCTTAGGAACAGCGCCCATTCGAAGCTCTTCAGCCCTGAAAGCCGCCTCTTCTTTACCTTCTCGCAAGATTGTGAATCCTCTGTACGAGAATTTCGTGCGATGAAGATTCAAAGTGTGCACGAGGTCAGCAGCATAGTATTCCGAAGCCATAGCTTTAATAGCTGCGATGTTTCGAGAAAGTGTTGGCTTATCGTGTGCAGAGATACACAGGAGCAATGGTCGGCTCGTGGAGTGGTTATACTCCGCATTTACTTTGCGCGCTCCATGCTTATAAAAGGGGAGGAGATTTTCAACGGACTCGACAATAACATGCCCATTTGTGCCGCCATAGCCAAATGAAGATACACTTGCTCGCCGAAGTAGTGAGCTTGCCGGCCAGGGGGCGGTGTTAGCGTGAACCTTGACATTCCATTCTTCCTCCAGAACTATATGATGTGTTAGTCCACCCCTACATCTGCGGAGTCGTATGGAGAGTAAATTAACCTACTCTCAGGGTTTAAGCGATTGAATAATGCGACACCGGGAATGGCTGCTGCCTCTGTCATCAAAGCTGCTTTCATAACTGCGAATATGCCACTAGCGGCTTCACTATGCCCAATGTTGGGTTTGACCTATTCATCAATAATAGTTAGACCTGGTATTTGTGTCCTATATAATGCAAGTACTTACCGCACCAATAAACAACGGCTCATTTCTAGAACGAGTATCGTTAAGGGCCTTTGAAATTGCCCTGACTTCGATTGGGTCGCCAACGGGTGTTCCGGTTCCATGTAACTCAGCATATGGCGTGAGACGAGGATCAAGTCCTGCTTTTTCATACGCCATTCTTACAACACGTTCTTGGCCTTTCCCACTAGGGTAAGTTATGCCCATTCCATCTACTTTTCCATTTCTATCCGCGAGAGTATCTGTCAGTGATTTGTCCATTGAGTGGGTTAACACAATCGACAACATACGTATTTACTGCCGTAGCACGAATAACAGCTCTGATGGGATTACCATCTTTGATAGCATCGGACAGGCGTTTTACATATAAAGCACCGGCTCCTTCGGCACGGCCATAGCCATCGGCACTAGCATCGAACGTGTGGCAAGCTGAAGTTGGCGAAAGTACTCCCAACTTGGCTGTATTCATTTGTTGGTCAACGGTAAGAATTAGATTAACCCCTCCAACAATGGCTGCTTCGCAGTCTCTCGCGCGAAGTGCGTTACAAGCATTGTGTAAAGCGTATATTGAGGAGGAGCAAGCAGTATTAATAGTAAAACTGGAATAGAGTCAGTCACCCCAGCGAATAGCTATTCGATATACTCACCTTGGGCCATTAAGGTTTAACAAGTTTCCAATTCGGTTGCTTATTATCCCCGTATCCACTCCGGTGGCCGCGTAGCTGTGTCTAAAGTCCGGTTCCAACGTCGACATTTGTTCTGCGGTATGTTAGCTTCGGTCGCTAGTTACGTGTTAGTTCCCTTACGGTAATCCGATGTGAATGATCCGACAAAGACAGCTGTGTTAGAGCCAGCTACTTGATCCAATGTTACCCCTGCAGACTCGAGACACTCGTAAGAAACCTCGAGCATGCGTCGTTGTTGAGGATCCAACCATTGGGCTTCTATGGGCGTAACGTTGAAAAAGCTAGGGTCGAAGTCGTGTGGGTTTCCGTCGAGGAAGTAACCTCCAAGCACATTAAAGGAGCCTGGTCGGTCTCGGTCGTGGTGGTAATGAGCATCGATATTGAATCGAGATGCTGGAACCTTGGGTGTTTGCCCAGTCCTCTTGTCGATTAGCATGTCCCAGAACGATGAGGGCGAATCTACACCTCCCGGTAGCCGGCATGCTACAAGTCGGCAGGAGTACGCGTTAGCATATCTGTGAGAAGCTGGTACATCAACACGACTTACACATCCCGCATATTGCTATCGGCTCGAGAGTTGGCTGCTCAGCCATCTCGTTTTCTACCGCATTCGGAGACATTGCATGTACATAAGCTGATTCTTGTCAAGGGACTACAGGCGAGAACGGCTTGACTATGGCTTTTCAATTGCTTTATAGTTTATCATTCAATGCTATCTAGTGGTCTAAGGATATGCCGCCTCCCCCGCAGTTGCAGATCATCCTTTCTGCAGTGCAGGTCTCCGTGAATTCACCGGACATGGGCTTCTGTCATTCTTAGTGTTTGTGAATTCGTGCAATAGTCGATTTAAGGAAGGTCAATGGTGTATTGCAGATCTACCTAGTAAGCGTAAAAATATTGCTATAGTTTATGTTCAAGGCCGTGTAGACGTTCAGCAGATTCCACTCTATATTCTCAAATCATTCCCTCAAGAGTCTTTGATATATAAGTGGCTATCGCGGGATCTTTTGGTGGCATGACAGTGGTCCGCTTTCAGAACTTGCCACTACCAATGGATTATTCCATGTACCCTGGTCAGACCCTAGCTTGACGAGGGTAGACTACTTAATCCATAGAAGTACCGTGCACGCACTTGGACAACACATCAACACACCTTTCTTCATACATAGTACACTACAGTATGTATGCAGAGTGACAGCGGTTGCCAAGTTCGGGCTTTGCATCTGTCACTCTAAATTCTGACAGGGGAATTGACAGGGAGGAGACATACTACCGGCATATCTTTTCTTGATCAAGCTTGAGGGTCATCAGCAACGCCACAGCGGAGCGCCGGCATTTACTTCGTATATCAGAAGGCAACGTATGGCAACCTCCCTTTAGCTAAACAAAATTCATCCAGCAACTATCCGACATGAAGGCCACCTCGCTTGCATTTGGCTACCGTGCCCTTGCATTCCTCTCCATCTTTCTTCTCTGGGGAATCTACGCACTCAACGGCAGCCTCAAAGCGAATCTCTTAGCACCGTTGAATGGCAAGTTGAACGAAGACATCACACTTAAGAATGATTACACAGGAATTTTCATCATTGACTACCCGATTACGCTCCTCGTTGCTTTCTTTTACTTCTCCACCAATGGATCCGACGAAGGTTTCCAGCTCTTCGTCTTTGAGGGTTATTCCACCCTTCAGTCATCTTTCGTATGGTTGTATGCAGAAATGATGCGGCCAGGGAGCAAGCCATGGGCAATAACAACGTCAGGCCCCTAGCTTCCCAATTTTGAGCCCAGAAATGTGCTAATGTATGACCCTTAGACCGCTTTTCTTTGTGATTCTCTTGCAGATTCTGGGCGGTGCAATATCATTGCCGTTCTACTACGCCTATCACATCCTATGGATCGACAATGCGGAAGTCCTGCGGGTCCGAGATCAGGATGCTGCCGGGGCACTCCCATTCAGTTTCCTCTTAGGCGCAATTCTCCCTGCCGTCCTGGGATGTGCGCCAACCTGGGCCGGTCCAGAATCGCGATCACCTGAAGTCCATCAAAAGTACCTAGCCTTCTTCCAGGTAGATCCCCTCTGGATGATATTGATTCAAGCACTCTTGACAAAATTCTTCCGTTGGCTGCGGTCCACTGAGGGTGGCGATATTGTCCGCACACCGCAAACAGCACACAGGTGGACACGGACGTCCTATCTCTTAGCAGCTGCTTCTTCGGCAATAGGCCATATTTACACTGCCGCAAGAATATACACTAGCACTGAGGAGGGGACCAACTTGGCGCGGATGCGAATTCCTTATTCCCTAGAGGGCCCAACCGGTGGACTTCCGGATATCTTAGCCAGGGGCACATTCCTGTATCTACAGTTCGATATCCCGATTTTTGAGCTCGCTAGCCTAGTCTGGGCATTCGTGCTGCTCTCGAGAACGCCCAATCAGTCCGGACGGTCGGCTCTTAGGTTGGCCATCACAATGTTGATTGGATATCTCACGATTGGGGCCGGAGCTACCGTGTCCTTAGCTTTGTACGTTCGCGAAGGCCTTCTGCCTGAGAAGGGGAAAGCCGCGAACTAGGTAGTGATCTGGGGTTTTCAAGGATCTTCAAGTCCCACTCTAGTGCATGAACGTTTAGTCAAGCTTACAGTAGTGAGAGCCGTCAATTACAAACTATTCGTTGGCCTAGTACAGTATTAGAGAGTCGACGCCATTACATGCGGTGAGGTCTCAACGTTGTGCTTTAGCTTATTGATGATGATGCACTTATATATGCAAATGCACGAACCAGGGTGTAGGAAAATCCCACCTGCATGTACAGTATACTATATTGCGAGTGCCACGTAAAAAGTAATCACTCAATTATACTATCTAGACTAGTCTCCGCACGTAACCCTGTATGTCGTACGTCTAGATGGAGCCAGGAACCCACCATTGCATTTATACCCAGAGATCTGACTTCAGCTTAGACTCCTCTCCACTATGGCTCTACTCAATCGGCAGACGCGTGTACTGCGTACAATTGCACTACTGTAGACAGGTGGAGTGAATAAAGTTTTGTCGATCAATAGCGTGCAAACCTCTCCGCTCCCAACAATCCTTTGGATGCTGCCACTCCGACCGTTTTTAATATAGTTAAATTTTATTGGGTAAAAACATAGAAGCTTTTATTACATACTTTAAGGTTTAGCCCTTCAGCTTTTGGATAAGTGTTAATAATATTTGTTCTTCCATGGGGTTTTCACCATCATCACCAGCATCACCATCATGGTCCCCCACTGAGCGACAGCAGGGTGGACCTGCACGGAAGAGGATCTGCAAAGCCGTTAAACCAATTCTAGACCAGTTATCAAGCTGTGATAGGTGCCTGACATCATGTGGGAATGAAAACCCAGGCAGTCGGCAGAGGTGGCACACTCTTTTGCGATGGACCCTGGCCTGTCACCTGTCACTGGGCGGGTAGCCGAAAGGTACCGAGATTGCATGCTTGGCGGAATTACGCGGTTTGGTGTAGTATGTACCTAATTCTGTACCTAGCGTGCGGTGCGATATTCGGGAACCGACTTAGCTACGGGCAGACTACGGGCTATGGTTAGGATACCTAACTATGGATACTCGTGGCCCTTGCTTGGTCGGTGCCAACCGGAGCACTCCGTCGTAATCCTAGCATCACTTGACCTGTGACTTGACTGCTCATTTGGGTTCAATCTCGGTCCTTGTCATGCTTTCCTCACCGCCGGAAATCATCCTACGTGTAGGGGTTTCGCGGATGCCGCCATCCTCGGGCTATTCCTATTAAGATGCCGGTACGCCACGCAATGTGTATCACGGTCCTACTTCCGGTAAATACCTAGTAGAAACCACACGTTAATACGGTAGATATAGACCAGGTATGAGTTTGCTTCGCCGTCGTATTAGGCTTGCGAGGCACATGGGTACACGCCAAGTCCTTCGGTGTGTCTGTCACCCTGGCGAGCATTCAACGAGCCGAGTTAGCTCTTTTAAACGTGGTCCTCTCAACTGATCGAGGCGCATTCTGCAATGCACTATGATAGGAAGGTGTGGATTTTGATTGTCCAAGTCACGGAGACGGCGAATTTCAGTCAACAATGGCATTTCTGAGCGGCCGCCAACGATACCCTGCACACTCCAAGGTGGGCTCATTTATGGTCTTCAATTATCTACACAGTGACCTGTCAAGCACCGGCACGTTGGGACAGTGTAGCCGTCATGTTGGCCGCCCGCCTTAATTTCTGACACCGCAAGGACCAGAGCATCGGGTCATCATCGTATGATTTATTTCGTGGTCTAAGACTTCGGATTTGCCCGTAATTGACACGTCAAAAACCACAACCTCGGGTCTGTCAAGAACCAGAGTCTCGGGACTCTGATTAGTACATAGCACGAACCACAGCGTCGGGTTTGACTCCAACCAATAACACCACGAGAACTCAATTTCTTGAGAACTTCTTGAATTCGAATCCAGAACTGCATGTGGAAGCATGGAGAAAAACAAGAGCATATCGCAGGTCGAAGTGGCCATTATCGGCGCAGGTAAGTCAATTGAGCTGGATTGTGGTCTTACGCAGAACTTGCTTACTGACGTTCCGTACAGGTTGGTATGGACTGGTTGCGGCCAGAACATATCTCCGACTACGACCTTCAACGAACTTGATTATTATCGACTCTGATAAGACCGTTGGGGGAGTATGGAGCAAAGACCGACTATATCCGAATTTGGTGGCACAGGTCCGACACGGCGTAAGTTTAATCGCAACGCCACAACGCCCCGAATTAGTAAACATTCTCTCTAACATGCTCGGAAGCTATTCAATTACTCGGACACGCCCATGCCGCGGAATGGCGGCAACCCTAAAGATCCTAAAGTGACAGGTAAAATGATACATACTTATCTGCAGAGGTATGCAGAAGATCACGACCTGTTACGTCGTATACGGTTCAATACGTTCGTCACAGATGCTACACAAGTTAAAGAGGGATGGCGACTGTCTCTCAAAGGTACTGATGAGGTAATTGAGACGGAGAAGCTCCTGGTGGCCACAGGAGTCACGTCTATTCCCAATCTCCCCGACCTAGACACTTCGGCAAGCTCGTTGCCCATAATACACTCTCGTGACCTGGGTGCGCATTACCAGGAGATTGGTGATAAAGCGATCGAAGAGGTAGTTGTCGTTGGCGCTGCTAAGTCTGCATACGATGCTGTCTACTTGCTTCTAAAGATGGGCAAGAAAGTCACATGGGCGATCCGTCGCGAAGGCGGTGGGCCCCTTAGCATTTTGCCATATAAAGTGCTAAACACGGTTAACGCAATCGCATTCGCCTCGACTCGGCTTATGTCACATCTTAGCCCCTCTATCCTGAATACTCGGGGTTCGCTCTACAAGATGTTTCAGAAGACTCGGCCGGGCCGTTGGTGTGTTGGCCGATTCTGGGATTTTCTCGATTTTAATAGTTACGTCCATGCTGGTTACGCGAAGGGGGACCATGTGGCTTTGCTTCAACCCGAAATCGACCGACAAAGGTAAACTTCCCATAGCACAACCTGGACGTAAAATAGACAAGTACTAAGCCGATTGACCAGCGTCTTCTGGTCACACTCTGGACTAGGAGTCGTCACGCTCACCGATTTCTGGCCGACACTACATAGCCCGAACCTCACAATCCGTCGGGATATAGTTGAGCAGATTAAAGGCAACACCATCAAATTCGACTCGTCAGATCCGATCCACGCCGACTACATGATCATGTGCACAGGCTGGGGCGACCATTTCGGGATTTTCGACGCCGAGCACAAAGCTAAGATCGGCCTCCCGGCTTACGGCGACCACATTAAGGCTTCTCCTGAAAGCCAGGATATCGACTGGGAAACTTACTACGAGGAGGCTAACAAGGCAGTCGATGACAAACTACCTTTTCTCGCCAATCCCCCCAAACTGAAGTATGCGAAGGGATTGGATCCTGCTCTACAGAAGAGATGGAATCTGTACCGACGTGTCGTCCCGGTGTCCATGGCTGCGAAGGGTGATAGGTCTCTTGCCATACTCGGACAAATTCACACAATCCAGACGCCCCTCGTCTCGGAAGTCCAGTCGTTATGGGCCATTCTGTATCTTCTCGGGGAAGTCGAGTTGCCAGATGTCGATACAATGGCGAAGGAAGTGTCGCTCTGGAACACATGGACTCGTAAGAGGTACCTCAACCAGGGGCAAAAGCACACCTACTCACTTTACGATTTCCTTTCGGTGAGACCAAACCCCTGAAGAAACTTGGGTGTTGAACTCGTGACTTATTTGCAATCTAGTATATCGATAGCATCTTCGAGGACTTGAAGCTGGATAGTCACCGCAAGTCGAACTTCGTATCGGAGCTTATCCGCCCCTACAAGCCTCAAGACTTCAATGGCTTCGTTGACGAATACCTACGCACTAGAGACGAGTCGAAGAGGTAATAGACACGATTTACGCATGGCGGTAAACAAAACAATAGAGGGCAGGTTAGACAAAAGGAATTGACGATAATAGAACATAATAGCATCATCTCCCAAATCCTAATAGACACCTCATCAGAGGATTCCTTTCAGAGATATGTTTGACTCCATATAAACTGTATCGTGATGAATTTCATCGCCCAGGCCCATGCAACTCCTGATTTGTCTATGAATCGCTATTGTACTTTTATGTCGGTTGTAAAGCTAGTTGGACCCCCTCGTCTCACAGCAGATACTCCAAATGACGATATGTTGGTAGATTGAGGCATCATCCTCCATGCTTTTCCTCGTGAAATTAGTTCGGATCCTGTACCCAAGATGATCTATATACACTCCCAAAAGAAACGGCAGGATGGGCCCAAGTCCAGTTTGTTAAGCCAACCCTCGGTCTCGACAATAGTCTCCCTAAAGCCTACAACTCGCGTTGGATTAGCCTTAAATTCCCTCTAATTGCGCCTTCGAACACTATCTTCATGTCTCTGATCTAACCATAATGATGCCAATAACCTTCTATAAGCAAGACAGACGTATGATACAAAAAGTAGTACAAGAAATTCTCACACCCATACAATGCACAGCGCCTAAATCACGGTGTCTTCCCTTCGCTCACGACTGAAATATCGTCGTCTAAGAGTGACCTAGATAATTCCCTTTCTACCCAGCTCGCAATGTTGGCGACCGCTTCGGTCGCATTGTTAAGATGCAGCTGGAAAAAGCCCTGTAGCTGTGAGGGAGTAAATGTATCTTCGGGAATTTGAGATGAAAATTGGAGAGCAAGGTTTTGCAATGTGTCAAATTCGAGTAACGAGGGCTCCCCGTTTGACCCCCTCGTTTCAGATTGATCTTTTGGTACGAGAGGAGAACTCTCGACGTCGGGGATAAACATTCGTACGAACATCTGCTCTGCTGACTTTCGGCTGATATTACCGAGCATCACTTTCATGTCAACGCGTCCAGGACGTACTAAGGCGCTGTCAAGGCGATCCGGCTTGTTCGTTGTCATGATCACGATTCGGCCTTCTGCAGATCCTACACCATCTAGAACGCCTAACAAGCCAGAGAGCGTGCAATTTGATCGAGCGACAGCTTGACTCTCGTCCTTCTCCGAATCACGATCCGTCCATATAGCATCAACGTCTTCGAGGAGCACAATGACTTGTGGAGGTATCTCCTGAAACATCTGCTCTAGGTCCTGGTCGCTCGCAACACAGGGGATCTTCACCTCATAAAGATCGAGGCCGAATTCCCCAGCTAGAGCCGTGGAGAGTGACGATTTCCCTGTACCAGGAGGCCCAAATAACAGATATCCTCTCCTGTAAGGCATGCTGCGGCTCTGGTAAAGTCTCTTCGTGCTAGGGTCTAGGTATTTCCGAATGTCGGCCAGTAGCGCTTGCTTTAAACCATCGTCGAAGTGAACCGTGTCAACTCGCCGGATCGGTTTCCGAGCCTTAGGTTGCCAAGACATTCCATAACGATCTCGAGCGTAGATTATAACAAAGAACTCTGTCTGCCTGTCTGCATACTCCTGACAGGTCTGGACGAGCCTCTTGATGGGCTCAGTGGACCAGCCTAAACAGCCAAGAGTGAGCTCCTCGCCGCCCATACCGTCGTACGAGGGGTCACTCATCGAAGCACGAAAGCTGTCCAGAGAACGTGAAACGAAATATAAGCAAGACCCATGCCAAAAAAAGGTTGTCTCAAAATGTGGGAGGTACTGGACTTCTCTCCGCTTCTTTTTCAGAAGTGCAGCCCTATCGGCCAGATCCCCTGCGTGAACCTGTGTCCGCGCTGTAAAAGATCGAATTCCGCGGTGTTGTACAACATTAGCCATGACCCAGCTCATGACGTTTCGGTTTAAAGGGTCTCGGCCGGGTACTGTGACTGATGCCACGAAGAACTGCCGTATCCAGCCGTATGATTCGCTCCACGCCGCCTTGAGGAGGCGCCAAACTACGGGAGCGACGCTGGCACATGCGGCGAGGGAACCGAGGTGTGTAATGTCTAGCCCAGACGTCCATCGTTCTAGGGTGTCTTTGATAAGTCCTAGATCCTGGATATGTGGTGTCAAGAGGCTATGTCTGCCCACGACCTCGACATGCAAGGGTAGCGTCATACTTGAGCCCTGTCGAGGCCCACACGCTCGAATGAGCGACGAGTCGCACTCGTGTTATAGCCGGGGGGCGAGCTCAACCCTCAGAAGAAAGTCAGCTCGAGACCAATGAGCCGCACCAGAGCATGAAAGAAAGAAGTAAAAAGGATAATTATAACTTAAAGAGAGACATTGAAGTTAACCCAAACTAACTAGCACCATTGTTTTTGCCAACGTCACAAGCGGCTTCTGGTAGCCAATAGCTGGGTGAAGTTAGAGGACGTATTCTGCAGAGCCCGAGGTTTCGGTACCAGGTTTTCGCTTAAAGCCACAATTGGGCCACAATGCACCGCCACATCCACTTATGGTTATAGCTGATGCTGACTTAATCATCTAAGCTATAGGTATACGTATATCCTCGACGGCAGAGGTAAGCGTAGGGCCACGCTCGGGGACTAGGTTAGAGTCATTTCATTCAGTGGCATAGAGATAATCGAGTATTTCCTATGACATCTTTGCGCAATATTGCCGCCACGCATCACGGCAAGCCAAGTCCTTCCTTGTTATTAACAGCCAAAAATCTGTAACTTAACACATCAAACCCCTTCCGCTTTGTTAGGCGCCTCGAACGCTTTTACCAAGGTCTTGAGTATGAGGGGACTCGGTACCAGAACGAAGCTATAGCCAAAGACATATAAGCACCGAACGCTGACACTCCGATATTGGATCAATGCCCCTAACGAGAAAGAGTCGTGTTTACACCAAACGTAAGGAAACAAATGCAACGGCAAAGACGACTGCAAGTATAAACTATATTAAATACTTTAAATGCTATGGTAAACCTGCATATAGAAATAGGTAACATCGAACAAGAAAATTTACAGCTTGACCCGTCAGTCGTTGCCGAAATTCGAATACAAGTCCAGAAGTACTATTCACGATAAGTCTCAGCATCAGCTTAATTCAATATGGCACGTCCACACTAGCTTAGATGCCGAGGGGATTTACCCCCTGCCTACATCTAGGTACGATCAAAGCGTCATACCTTCCATGTACCTAGTCGAAGAGTAAACCCGTCAAAGACTCATCTTTGTCGTCATCTCACACAACTAGGCCAACTGGCCTCGAGGGTCTCATTACTGACTCTGTTGTTATTGTTTGCTTGGACCTACATCAAAAAAGCCGTCTACTACACGTTTCAACTCGGAGGCTAAGCATCGAGGCAGGTCAGTCAGCGCCGTACGTGGAACGACTTCTCCGGGGCAGTAAGCAGGAATGTCTCGGCATTCCACGTTCCGTCAAGCACTACGACTCGGGGACTAGTATATCCGTAGGAAATTGATTCGTGGTTGCGGTGGATCGCTTGTAGTTTATCAATTTTTTTCTTAGTTTAAGCGTAAAGGCTTCCGCGTTGAAGTAGTTACGAGGAATAGTGTGTTTGGGGTTCGGGAGCTGGCGCTGTACTAAGCAAGAAGTCCGAGTGGTCGAGGACTTAATCTTCAAAATTGGGCGAAACGCTCTAGGTCGTCCGGATTAGCGGTGAGTTGGCTGAATTCCGCAAGTGAGCTACCCGGTCCCTCGTAGATATTATTATCGCATTCAGATTAGATCTCTGACAGCAGTTATGTCTATACTTTGTTCTTACCTAACCGATGAGGCAGTTTGTATTGAATAACAGCGGCTGACATTCTGCCCATCTGCGTTTCTGTGGGGAACTCGACACCACTGATAGTGTTTTATAAACCTGAATAAGACCTACAATAGGGTCGAGAATACGGTATTGCGTCCACCAGTCATGGGACCTAGGGTCGGTCCAGATATACGTCGCCGCTGAGCTGTCCTAACGTATATTCTTGATACGGACACACGGAGCTAGGGTTCGGTAGGAGGTGTTTCAGGGGTCGGCGTGCGGAGAATCGCATCCACAGACCGGCAAAGGCGGGGGAGCTGCGTACGCGGAGGTCTATACTTATAAGCTCCATTCTGGTTAAGGGAGCTGTAACTTAGTTCTAGCGACCTCACATACTATTTTCGTAGTACTTCGGATTTCTCATAGTAGATATTATTAGAACATAGAAGAGATAGGCCAATAATTATTCCCCTCCGCGAGAGGGCCGCGACTACATGATGTCTTTGATTGATTGTTTGCATGGAACTATGAAAGAGCCCTGAAGCATGAAAAGTAGTTCTCTGGGCCTAGCATTGAGACCTCAGTTCCAAAGGATCAAATCGCACATTAGGAAGTTTGCCCAACATTCCCACTTGGGTCAGTAATACCGAAAGGCAAAACAGCTCGGTATCAAACCTCGACCTTCTTAGTACAATTTAGCTCAACGCTCGCCAGGGCGGACCTGTTCCGCTGATTTTGATCACAGTGTAACAGGCACAGTGATATTTAGTACAGAGCTTTTATTACTGTATACCTACGCCACAGAAGCCATGCCTGAATGGATGCGCGTCATAATGCATAGTCCTTTCAGCATTAACGAACTACATACCTTTTACGGCTTCTACCAACGCCCTTTTGGGGGGGTATCTCCGCATAGCCCAATCGGCAAGGCATGGGTGTGGCCTTTAAATCTACCTTCTTATTGGTGGATGCATTCATTACTTATATCTCTTGGAAGGATGTGATTGCATACCTCTATCGCAGCCTGCCTTGACGTGGATGAACTGGAGGATTAGCTGTATCGACTAGGTGGGCATATTATGCTTGATAGAGAGGACTCATCTACCCATGTCATGTAAGCCGATGTATGCCTTCATTAAGGCTAGGTTGGTCAATGGCGCTGACGCGACTACGCCGCCGCCACCCCTTAGTCGTGAGAAAATGGATAGGCTTGGACTGCTCGTTTTATCGGACCAGGGTCAAAATCTGTGTCTTATATGGTTTCAAGGCCCCTGCCTGCCGATCGTCAACCAACTAGTGGCTCGATATCACATGCATCTGCAGAGCTCGCTAACTCCTTTGTGTAACGGACACTGCTTCGTTAGGTCTTGTCTTGTCAAGGCCTTCTCAACTATGCACGCTGAATACGGGCATGCGCGGCCCCTTTGGTTATCACATTATGATACCAGTATACTGCGATTGGATTGGCCTTCAACAGATGATTGGCAGTAGTTCTGCATCAAGTTTCTCGGGTCCAAGCTTTTGCACGTATGGATCTGATGCGGTGAGTCTAACATCACTATCATCTTTAAGGGTCATGCTTAGTACTCTTATGCGCGAACTGTCACAGTCGTAACTACTGGTAGGTCCAGTGTTAACCTATTGTTATTGCACAAGGAAGAAACCCCTATCTATATACGCGGGCCGTAGGCCCGTGCCCAATACCCCCGGTCTCCGGGGGTTATTCCGTAGCGTTCCGTGACAGTTACCTTAGGGGGAATGATGAGTGCCAAGGCGTAGACATGGTGGATGCGACCGTTGCGACGGTTAAACCGGTAGACCTGAGTTGAATGAGTTAGAGGAATTGCTACAGGTCATTGGGTTGGGTGGTGCCTATTTTTCTCGGATATGGGCTAGTCTATGGTTGTTGTTGGAGTGAACATGTGCTAATTATTATCAAGTTGACCACCAAAGAGGCATGCTCTCTCTAAGTAAGGGATGAGGTAGTGTTGTTCAATACCTGCATCTCCTTTTCTATATGCGAATATTCTCCTCGAGAGATCCTAGCCATATGGCTTTTACCCAGTTCTAACCCTTGACAATCTTCAAAGTTTCGACGCACTGCAGAATTCATTCTTGCTGGTTGACTGACCATTTCATTAACTCCGAAAAAACTTTACGTTGTTCTCGGGCACTTAAGTCATTCTTTGACAGCTGAATCATGAGTGCTTGATCTTCGCAGCTGAGAAAATTTGAACGATCAACCCGTTGTGTGATGTTCCACCGTCACTCTACCTGAATCATCTGATTTTTGTCGTTGTCTCCTGGAGCATTTTCTCTGCGTATAGCAATAGTTGGCCCTCAGATGGTACATAACGGTTCCAAGGAGTGTCCACCCTCTACGTGATATTTCTGGTTCGGTCTCACTGCACGTGCTGGACTTTACAACGAATCCTCGCCGTTTCCCTTGTTTTTGGTCCGACATTTTACCTAACGAGAATCCCTTCTTCGCTTCCAATGAGCCAATATCATGCACTTCTGTCTCATAGATGACTCATGCTTCGACTTTTGTTAATTTCTCATTTAACATGAACAAAGTCCTAGCATTATGCATCGGGCCTCGAATTTGTATTAGTTCCCAGACGTGACGAAATAATGACCCAACGAGCTCGAATGCCCTGCGTGAATGATTTTTGAAGATCTTTTCGTCCCCAAAGAGATAATCTCGTCACGCTTGGCTCCATCTTGCAGGAAGGAAATCAAAAGTAGTGTCGAGCAGGCCAGTACGAACTGAGCGAGCAAGATCTAAGTCTATACGACCTTGCAAATATAGCAAGAAAAACTGCCAGAAGGT
This sequence comes from Xylaria longipes, assembly GCA_025201785.1. Lineage (NCBI taxonomy): Eukaryota > Fungi > Ascomycota > Sordariomycetes > Xylariales > Xylariaceae > Xylaria > Xylaria longipes. The sequence goes on from MU619858.1 coordinate 49,060, forward strand.
CCAGTTGGACAAATACGAATCGTGTAAAGCCAGTTTATGTTTATAGTTCCAGAGCCCGCGAGAAACGCAGAAAGATATGGGGTAGCTAGGGCCACCATGACATGACACTATAGCACGGGCTACTGGCACCCTTGCGTAAACGCTGGCTTCGTCCACGTAATTTGACCGCAGAAGAGCCGCTATCTGAGCTTTTGAGATAATCCCAGTAGTAATTGTTGAGGCTGAGCTATCGCAGGCTTCCCAAAAAGATTGCATTTAGGCCTCTGGGAAGTTGTGGGGGGCTGTAAACAAGATGTTCTCTCGCATTGATAGATGAACCCGGCTGGGTCTACCATCGACCTTCTCACCCCACGAGGAATATACGATTTTCCTGGCCGCGACAAGATACTCGTCACGACACATTTGCTGACCATCTTTGTCCATTGTTACTTTGAATGTCCACAAACGTGCCATGGCTCTGAAGTCGGCGGGGTCATCCACCTCTCGTCGTAGAAGCATGGCTTTAAGTTCTGCTAGTCATGAGCACAAGAGGACCTTCATTTTCCGATAGGCCCTCTAAGCCCTTGATGAATAGTTCGCCATAATCATTTTCCGTGGCAATGAAGCTGAAGAGATGTCATTGGAAAATGACCGTGTTTTCTCGAACTTTGAAGTACCAGCTGCATAAGTTTGGATCCCTGTGAACGGTAGCCCCTAAGCATTGATCTGAACATGTGGCTGTATAGGTCATCAAGTTTTCTGGCAAATCGATCAGTTTTTGGCGCAGGTCGGCTACTGTGTCGTAATCCCGGAGACCTCGGAATAGGAGTTACAGCAACAGAGACCCACAAGAATACCCCTGATGCCTTCGTAACGACGGTCTCGATTAGTTCTTCTGTAGTCCCGATCTTTGCTATCTCGATACGACGTAGAAGGTGATTTTGGGAGAGTTTCATTATGTACGTAATACCGGATGTCTTCGATCGTGAGGTCTTGTAGTCTCAGGTTTTTGCATTTTGAGAATGCATAAACACAAGTAGGGATTGGGCGACTTGAAACTACCAATTTGACCATATCTGAAGTAGTGACCTGAGCGAACATTTGTGCTAGCTCGTCATGGTTCCCATCATATTCGTCCACGCCATCAATGATAAAGCAGACCTTCGCGGAAAGGAGCCCCCAGATGCCAAGTTCAAGAATGCACTTTGCAGATCAGCTTCTGTCAGCCGCAGTGGCAACTATTGCTGTCTAGATTTCAAAGCTTTGATGACGGTAGAAAACAGTAAGGTATCAACTCTCTCTGGTGGCTAAATACACAAAAAGGTAGGGACCGCAACAGCCCAACGTGCGATCTTTGTAGTGCAGTGCCCCTATATCAGAAGAAGAATGACCCAATAAGGAGCTGATGTGGCAAAGCCCGCCGCTGCAAACATTCAGGTGTATTTCCATGTGCGCTGATGTATTTCATAAGCGCAGACTTGCCCGACCCTGCTTTGCCGTTTATCCAGTATATACCAGTAGCAGATTGAGCCATTCAGCGAAGTTATCCCACGGCTTTCCGGATTCGTGTGGATTATTGTATATCCAGTCAAAAGTGTGGTTGTATGCTGGGGTTACTCTGGTTTGCCGCTCCCCCATTTCTCTAAATCCCATCGCACCCAGAATCATATCTGTAAGTGTTTCAATTGGATGGACTCTGGGGTAGAGTATTATCTACCAACCAGGGATTGATCGGTACACTGTCTGTAGAAATTCCTTACCATCGGGTTCTGATTGATTGTCACAGAATCTCTCAAGAGGCCGTCCTCAGATGGCTTAAGAGTTCCTACAGTTGCGGCATGTTGCTTTTCTGCTTTCTGGCTATTCAAGTTGGAGCCGAATTGTATTAAGCTGAAAGAAAGAACCTCTGGAATCTCTTTGTTACTCTTTTTCAACTAATTGAGGGCTTGCAATTGTATACGTTGATTCGCGTTGATGTATACTAGTAATCTCAACGATATCTCAGTCCTAGAGTTGTCCAGACGATCTTGTAGTTCGGCAAGTCTCTTCGAGGCCCAGACTAGGCTAAGTGCAGCCCGAATGAGCTACAATCCAATGTCTCGATTGCCTTGTTTGCCTGTAACTGTCGATTCACTTTTATTGCTTCTTGACTCTTCAGCTATCTTCCTTTCCTCTTCGTAATCAGCCTGGGGGTAACGCTTCAAATCGTCCAGAAGAGTATGGGCTACTCCGTCGCAACTAGATGCCAGATCTAATAGGGCCTGGTCCCACCAAGAGAATTAGGAGTGCAGTTTTTCAATAACCCCATTTTTGCATATGCACCTGATCTTCGTTGCTGAATTTGGAATCCGTATCAAAACAGCTGCCTAGCTGTTGTCTTAAACTTGCCAAAACCTTATTCACGTCACTGGCCACTAGTGAGAGGTGTTCAACACTTAAGGATCTGCCGGATATGGATATCTCCTTCCCTTCACGGAGAACTTTGGCTGCAAAATCCACAAATTGGTAGATGTTTCCTGTTACCGAAATGGCAGGAAAAGCCTCCATAATTTAGAATAACAGTGACTTAGAGTGCGTTTGAACTTGAGACTTATCCTGGGCTAACAATCAAAGACGAATCAACGAGTTGTGATCGCTGTCGGAAGCATAGTTGGTCAAGGAGACACTACATGTACTGGACAAGGGCACAGGGAATCTGTCATGTATATAAGCAGGTCTTCTTACCTTTCACCTTCTCACGGAGTAGTCATGTAGTTGAATAGTACGCTCATAATTATACCTTCCATTTCACCCATCGCTGTGGCTCAGTGACATTCTCCAATGCAGTCAAAACCGGGGTTTAATTACAGAATCGTAGCATTCATGCGGGTTAACACCTTTCTAATAATGAGTCAGCGCAATTACTACACAGCCTGTCTACTGCCCCTTGCCGATGACTCGTGAGGCCGAATGAAATAGCCAAGACATGAGCCACTGTGAAAACACCAACGCTTTGACGTGATATCACTTATGAAAGGTCATTCTGACATATCCAATTGTGTTGTTGGTCCGATTATAATATTGTCACATTTATGAAATCTCCTGCAAAAGGTTTGGACTGTAAATAACTTTTGTTTTATTTAGCTGTTTTAAAACAAAACATATCTACTCCGGAGTATAAAAAAAGAATATTATCAACCTCTTAGTAGCTACTTACATAATGCTGTGTCTAACCCAGGAGCTTTTCTGCCTCTCCGTGAAATAAGTGGAGATGCTATCCATGGCGCCTATAGGTACTTATGTTGACGACGCAGTAGTTCCAGGCTTATCATTCCCAGCAACTATCCTGCCGCCAGAAGGGCCCGAGTTAGTCATGCGAAAGGTGTTTCTGCATTACTTACTGACCGCATCGTTGTCGACCGGGCCCTCGGCCTTTTTGTTCTCTTTTCAATGATTTTGAACTTGGGATAGTAAATCTAAATCCATCTGCAGTCCATACTGGGAACAGCTACGGGGGTGTAGCAGCTTTGATGGTTAGGATCGAGGAAGCTTTCTTTAGCTCTTTGGCTCACAAGCGTGTCATTCATTCGGAGACGCCAGAGGATGTTCGTCGAGGGTAATTATTTGGCACTAAGTGTCACGAGACACTAGGAACAAAGAGGCCATTTGTATATAGCTAGGGAATGGTCACGATACCATTTTAGAGTCCTTCGTGCGACAACAAAAGGCTATTGCCTAGTACAAGGTCCCTGACACTAAGAACTATAACGGACTGTCATCAGCGCCAAGCTGGTTGACCATATACCGCCCCATTCATGGATGTCCCGAGTTGGTTATGGACTTAGAACTGCATGAGAACGTTATCTGATCGGAGCAAGACATACTAGCTGCCTTTGGTCAACTAATCCGAAAATACGCGAATATTTCCGGCGAGTTCGCGTTATCAGCGTCACAATGCGGATACGGGGAACAAAGTCCAGAATGAGGCGACAGGACTGTTCGTCGCAAAGGATGTATAAGATCAGCTCGCTCGATTAAAGTAATACAGCAGACGCATGGAAGTGCCTAGCTACATCCCACCCACCATTAGCTCGGCAGCCCTTTAGTTATTCTTTACACCCCCGGGCCCCAACATGCTGCCACGCGATCCGTCTACTTCCTGACCTGTACTTTTGGCCGACCGCGCTGCGCTAGATAGCGGCCCAGCAGTTAGATTGCGCGGGCTCCTATACGACGGCACGCCATTCCTTTTCCTAGACTGGTCTTCAAAATACGGCGGATACGCCTGCCATCCATGCAGCCGGTGTTGTTCCGCTACGTGCTTGTTGACTTGCGAGCGAAACGCCCTTGATACCCACTTGACGGAGGTTTTAGTCTTCCCATACTCGACGAGGACAACGGGGAGGTCGACAAGATTGTGAGCTGTCGCCCAGTCGTACTTGTCGTGATAGAAATCGAGTGCGAAAACAGTCAATTTATCGAATTTCTGAACGGCCATGAGCTTGGCACGGTCCTGGACGACGCGGAGCGTTGAGCATACGGCTGCAACGACTCCTTCCCATGGTGGGTCGACATTCTTCAAGTAGAGCGGGGATTGCCGCCTCAAAAACACAGCGACTCGGAGCGGCTTTCCGCTCGCGAGTAAGTCAACACTGCACTGTGATACGATTGGGTGTTAAATAAGGCACGGAAAACAGTCATGGGAGTAGGACTCGCCTGGTCGATAAATAGCTCCTGAGATGCCATGTAGAAATTAAAGTAGTAGAAATAGGAATGTTAGAAGAAGCTAGAAATCTTAAGCCGGAGTGCTTTGCGGGGCTTTTACATCGTATTACGTTACCTACTGTAGCAGAAAGCGGGGATCCAAGTATATTCAAAATACTAGCGACCTTCTACCTATTCTGACCAGTCCAGCATCTCCAGTTACACCCTGTATAGAGAGAAGACGCCGAACAACGCCTATCAGCCAAGTGGAGCATCCGAGAGTAAACTAGATCTCCTTTCTGCCCCGAGTCTAGCACACAAGGAAATAAAAACAGTGTTTATCCCTTGTCCACCTCTTTGATCAGTCTTCATCGCTTAGGGGAGTAGGATACATGCATTCCGGGCATTTTCCCTCGGCCGTAAGTTCAGTAATCTCTGAGGTTTCGGCGTTCGGTTTGCACGGTGGCGCATTTTCGTCGAGGTTCGCGCATCTCTGCGTAACTTCTTCCGTGACCACAATTACTTCGCAGTTCTCGCATATTGTCTGCTTATAAATGCACATCTAGAGCTACGTTAACAGCGGAGTCGAGGAATGCGGAGGTGGTAGGACACGACAACCTACGGCTACAGAAGAGGACTATCACTTGATATTTAGTCGACAAGTGTCTGGGTTGGCAGTAATCTGAAGCGCCTCGGTGAATTAGGGAAGTCGTAGGCTAGGTGGATGGATGGCGGAGAGCTGTGTTGTGGGCTGAACTTGTTGGTGGTTTTGGGTAAAAACTGTACTGAAAACTTTTGCCAGAGATTCCGGGACAAAAGCTAAGGGTCATGAGGCCAATCTACCTACCGCAAGACTGTCTACCATAAGGGCAAGTGGATGAAGGGCGCACAATTGAACACAGGTGGTTCACCAGACGCGGTGGCCAAATAATGAACAACGCGACGGACCAATGGACAATTTTCATTTCGCGGGGGTCAAAAGAAACTCTACGTTCCGGACACGACTAAAGGGGCTGCGGGCTGCGACTAACTTCCTGGTCGTTCTATAACCACCCTGGTGAGGTTTCAGCCGGTAGGACCGACGACGCCCCATCCGCTGATACTATGATACAACTACAAGCTTGCTAACTTCTAAAGCAGCCATTAGCTGATAACTCCCTTTATAGAATGGCTTGGGCAAATGAGTTAGAAATCGGTTTGGGTCTTTCCCTGACTTTATGCCTTTATTGGCTGTCAAGCGCTGTGACCCGCAAGTACGACCACCGTGTACGTCTTGCCGCACGGTTTCTACGAGGCCTATTCGTGGGTACAAGTCCACGAAGCACCACCATCATCATCATTGGGACTCAGACTCGCGGTCCAATTACAGCTCCAGCTCCGGGTTCTCGTCATCGACCAGGAGGCAAATACAATTCTCGAGGGACCGTCACCAATGCCCCTCCACCCCATCCATATTCGGAAACCCCTCACCCTCATTCTCACCCTCATCCTTATCACCAGCACCCTCAGCACATTCTTACGGATGTGATGGTATCATATGCAGAAAAAGTCGCCAACCAGTTAAATATGCAATAATACATGTCAGCTAAATACTTAAACGACCGGTCTTTAACTCAGGTCCTCTGCTAATGTCATAGTCCTGCCTACTGGTTGATCCAGGATTGACTTATTGTTATTGCACAAGGAGGAGAACTCCCGTATATGCAGAAGAGACTGCCCGTTACCCCCAGTCTCCGGGGGTCATTCCGTAGCGTTCTGTGACAGCTAATGGGCATTGATATTTTATGCGGGATCACTAACTTGTTCAGCCACACGTTCTAGATTTCAATTCAAAGCACATTTCTCGCATCCTTGTAAACATGAACTCTCCTGCTCACTAAAAAATGAGTCGAATGTCACGGGCTAATTTCGCAACCTCAACACCTTCAGCCGCCCAAGCGCAAGCTCACTTTTGATACATCATAAAAGTGACTCATTTAGCTCGGCGTAGCTTAGGCCAGGGAATCGAGCGAGATCTCGATATCGATGCCACTAGATGCTCTCTAGGTGAGTTCTTAATTGAGAACATCGAAACAATAGCTTCAAAATGCGGTAATTTCAAGGCTAATTGGGGCCTCTTAGGGACGTATGTATACAGTTATTATATTACTATTTCATGTCTTAACCTTATCTTTCTGAGCCACAACACGTTCGTCGCAAAGCTATAACCTATTAAACGCCTAGTTAGCCAGAACGCTCTCACGATAGCCTTATCTGTAGATTCATATAATAGTACTATAAAGTCCCATATTAAAGAGTCTCCCAATACGTTTTCAGACTACAATTTTTGAACGCGTAAGCAATACGAGCGGTTTGCTAGCTATAGCGTTGCACATAAACCCAAACAGGAGAGAAAACGGCAGCTCCCAACATTTTCAAGGTGGGGCCCAAGCACGCACGCTGCTGTAACATTCTGGGTCAGCATTCCCACCACATAGAAGCCCATATAAAAAAGCCGGGGAGGAGTTGCATAATCTTCCACAAGAGGAACGTCGGCGGGTAATAAAACGCAGTAAGTAAAGCCTATACTTCTTTCTCGTGTTAGTGAAATCTAATATAAGGGCGTGGGTGCCATTAGCACGTTAAGTGTAGCATTAAAGGCCAAGGACCACCTAGTCACCAATAAACGCGACTTACGAGTCACTCACACCGCTTATTACCACTTATTTTAGCTATTATTAAGGCTCGGGGCCCTATTTAATTATTTAGTTCACGTCCTAGGGACTAAAACGCCTGATTTGTTCCTAACAAAGCTATTAAAAAGTTTAAAATAATAAGAATTTATTACTAAGATAATATTTAACGTTATTTACCGTAAATATTATAATTAAAAAAGTTAATATTATTTATTTTTTGCTTTTATAAAGAATAAATCCAGCTATTCTAGTGCGCTTACTAACGCTTTTTTTATAAGAATAAAGCAACGATTAATATGTTGTTAAAGGTATTTTATAAAAGGTATTTAAGTAGCTAGGCAAGTTTTAGCTACAAGGTAATAATTATGTAGAGCGATCCTGTACGGGGATCTATCCTTAATTAGCGATCTTTTAAGTTATAACGTACGGTTTACCGAGTTGTTTTTTGTACGGGATATTTATGATATAAACAATAGCAACGCTTGCACACTATTAGTAGCTATTATCAAGAGACATGGCGAGCCTTCTTTTTTTCTTCCTTTTTAATGCCTTTATATAAAACAGTAAGGTAAACGCACTAGCCACGGGCTATACGCTCACGGGCCACCTAAAAAATCTTAAATCTAAAATATAAACCCCTTGTTATAAAGGTGGATAAAATAGCTAAAAATAGTTTAGCTTTTATTACTAGCGTAAAAAAGGTTAGATTATTTTATAGAAATTAAAATAAAATAGTAGCTATTTTTATTATTTAATAAATATTACTTGAAGTAGCTTAATAAAAAAAGTAAAGCTTTAAATTTTTAAAATTAGTATAAAAGTGGAAAAAATAGCTAGAAATAGTTTAGCTTTTGTTTTTAGTTTTTAAAAAATAAAGAATTATATATAAAAATAAAAAAAAGTAATAGCTATTTTTTATTATTTTTTATTATTTATTTTATTTTATTTTTATTTATAAAAATAAAATCCTTAACAGCTTTTTATACATTTTACTAGTAAATTTATTAACTATATAAAAATATTTATAAACACTACATTTTTAAAATTATTTTATTATATAATAAAGTAAGGCTTATTATTTATACTTTAATTCTTTTAATACGTTAATACTTAATATATATAAAAATATAAAGCGTATAATTTTCTTATTTTTATTTATTTATTAAATTTAAATAATATTAATATTTTATGAATATTTTCTTATAAAAGTTTATATATAAATTTATATAATGCGAATAATTATATAAATTTCCATATAAAATTTTAAACTAAAATATATATAAAATATTAATATTATTTAAGTTAACTAATTATATAAAATAAAATAAAATAAAATGAAAACATATTATTTAACTTTATATTTTTAACTATTTATTTATATTTTAAAAGGTATAAATACTTTATTTTATTATATAATAAAATAATTTTAAAAATGTAATGTTTATAAATATTATTATATAGTTAATAAATTTACTAGTAAAATATATAAAAAGCTATTAAAGATTTTATTTTTATATATAATTCCCCACTTTTTAAAAACTAAAAACAAAAGCTAAACTATTTCTAGTTATTCTCTCCACTTTTATACTAATTTTAAAAATTTAAAGCTTTACTTTTTTTACTAAACCACTTTAAGTAATATTTATTAAATAATAAAAATAGCTACTATTTTATTTTAATTTCTATAAAATAATTTAACTTCTTTTACGCTAGTAATAAAAGCTAAACTATTTTTAGCTATTTTATCCACTTTTATAACAAGGGGTTTATATTTTAAATTTAGGATTTTTTAAGTGGCCCGTGAACGTATAGCTTGTGGCTAGTGCGTTTACCTAGCGCCGTATATAGTTAAAGTAATACTTAATTAACTAATAAATAACTTAACTAGTTAAAATAAAATAATAATTTAAAATTATTTACTTAATTAAAACAAAGATTTTTATTATTTATAAGTACTTGTAATTAATTATAATTAATTTTTTATATTTTTTTTTATTTTTTATAAGGTATATTTAACAAAAAATACTTCGTACGTACCTACTTATCTATATAATAAATATTCCTTTCATAATAAAAATTTCTTATTAATAGCCTACGCTACACCTAGCTACAGCTAGCCATACCTAGCCACACCTAGCTACACCCAGCTATATATAAGTACCTACCTATTTACCTGCTTACACCTAGCCTAGCCCTTACACAAATAAGTAGCACTACGCGTGTTATTATTAAAGCTATTTAGAACTAATTACGCTCTATAAGCAGTAATACGAAAAAAAAAAAAAGCTGCTAACCCTTAAATCCACTTACTTGGTTTGCTTAACTAATTAATTGCTTAAGTCAAGTAAGCTAAACGCTCGATCCAGTCAAATAAGGCGATTTTAGGTATCAATCAAGTCAAATCAAATCAAAGCGATTTATTTAACTTGACTTGACTATATGCGGCGCTGCGTTTACCTTATGTGTTATTATATCCTCGATTTTACAAAAAATATTTAATGTATTAACGAGTGGAAGACCTCGGCCACCGGTTACTAAGCACTGGATATTCTTCAATAGATTAATGTACTGCCAATCTTAGGATTTTGTTAGCACCCTAATGAAGGAAAGATGTCGGATTGTGTATGTTACCTACCTTGCCTAGCATGTTATGTCTTGTCGCTTCGGAATAACGTGACCGCCTGTCACGAGACAAAGAGAACTCCTGTACAGTCAGTTTAGCTCTACGAAGGTGTTTTAGAGACCTTCGCATAACAATAAGAGTATATTGCCTAGTACAAGGTCGCCAACACCGCCCGACCAGATAGTCATACTACGGATGAGCCGACAGACTACATTAGTATTTTCAACCACGGTCCACCAGGTGCCAAGTCACTAATATGGAACAACGAACACTCGGAATATAGATAGGTCTGGCCTGAAGACGTTTTGGATCATTCGCACAGTAACGAGTGTTCAAGCTATGCCTATACATCTGGTCGTACTAGGCAGTTCCTACAGCAAAGATAAGATGTAACTAGGGAATGTTATCAATTTGGGGGTCGGATTGGCAAACGGGACCCACATCCTCAATAAGCTTTAACCTGTTTCATCTTTGCATCTACCCCAAAAGTTGGTTCGGCGTAAGGGATGTTGGCTGCTGTCATGAGGCTCTCCCCGGAACCCACACCACCAGGAACAAAGGAAGCCTCATACCTGTCTTCTTATATATAGCTAGTAGGGTAGCCTCCGTAGCCACGCAGAAGGACTTAGATCCTCGCGCAACAACATATGTCTACACCTAGCCCATATTAGTGTCCCTGAAGGAGTCCTGACAGCTGGGACTCGGTCGGAATCCTCTAGGTTGGGTTGGAGTCTTCGATGCATTGGAATTGACTTTCGTTTGCCCTTTGGGATAAAATTGGCTGATTAGTGATCGGATGCCGAAAGATTCGTTTGGAGTTCTTTTTAAGAAAAGGGGTGGGGGTAATTGGCAACTTGACGTGGGAACGGAATATGATGGCAAACGCGTAGACACATTGATATGCAGCAAGCAAATGGCCAACACTTTGGCGCAGCGGTTGCCTTACAATCCGGATGACAAGTAGTATCAACAAAGAAGGTAACATTGCTATATAATCGGGCAAAACGGTTGAAAAAGTCAGACTGATAGAGCTGCACCACTATGCAGTTCTAGAATCTTGAGTCTAAGTGTTTAATATTACAACATCAATTAAGAAAACAAGTAGTTCGATGAGAAAAGTATATATACACTTTCAAGAAGTGTGCTAGTATCATTACTAAACATATAAATCAATTGTGTGTAGGGTACGGTTCAGCATGAAAAGCGGCTGAGAAGGCAAAACGCTCTCTGCCAGTTGTCAGGGCTAGGCAACGATGACCACCAAAACCCCGGCCGTTGTGCCTAGACGAACAACACACCGAAGATGCTACTTCGATAAGCGAATTTCAGCTTCAATTTAACGATATTAACACTACCTAGGTATGACTACCATGGCATGACGACCTAGTTACCCGATGTCAGGGACCTTGTACTAGGCAATAGACTTTTGTTGTCGCACGAAGGACTCTAAAATGGTATCGTGACCAATCCCTAGCTATATACAAATGGCCTCTTTGTTCCTAGTGTCTCGTGACACCCGATCTGTCCACTTAACCCCCCTAAACCAAACATCTATTGGATAGAGACAGGATCACTACTTAGTATTTAGGCAGAAGAGAAAAAATACCTATGTAGTCTGTAACGTGGGGTCTATTTGGAGCTAGTCCTCTCTTGTAGATACTATGTACCTATATATGTTTATCATGCATGAGTTAGTGTGGATTTAATAAGGCAATACGTGATGAGAAGAAAAGTCTGCGACTGCTTGAACATAGAGCGCACTGTAATACGAATTATTGGACTTAAAGAGCTAGAGACGATGAGCAACTAGAATCGGAGAGGGGAAACACGAACGCCATACCACGCCATTGTTGCGGTGTATATTCAATGTCCGCGACACATATCCTGTCAAAGCCGTCCAGCCGAAAAGGACGACGGTACTTTCAAGAAGAGGCATAGAGCGGTAGTAGATGTGGCCTGGTTGATGGTAGTGTACCATGGAAAAGCTATGGAGAGTAACGAGAGAGGCTTCTAGAGAGGAGACTTGTCTCTTTCTCGGACCTCGTGGTAACTGACTCGAAAGTCCTTGACGCTGGTGGATTGAGTGTGTTGTTTTCGAGAATCGCTGTCTCAGGACCGCAGCCCTGGTACAAGTATGCAAAAGGCATCACGACCCCAATTACTAGCCTTCTCACGGTCAGGTTGCCGTTCTACGACTTCTTAGCCCCCATATCTGGTGATAACTCGACAATAATACCGAGCTCCTAGGTTGCCATCACAGAAACCAGGACTGTTGTTGTTATTGTTGTTGTTGGAGTCATAACAAATCAAATAAGACTATCTGCGTCAGGTATGGTTATGACCTCTGTTGTGACACATCTCTCCAGGGTATGTCAATTGACGAGTCGGAAGCACACACGTGATGGCGTATGAGCCTTTCAGCTGGCCGCTCAACGAACAGGCAGCCGTGTCTGAAGCCCAGATGACAGGGTACGGAATGCGGTATAATGATGGTGTTGACACAACTGCGGTTTGGGACAACGCCTACGAAGGAGCGGCTACCCCATTTGACGCGATGGAAATGGGTGTCGATGCTATTTACGCCGGCCTGATTCAAAACACGCAGATACTAGCTCAGTCGAGTAATCAGGCTGGGCGGGAACAGCAGCCTCGGGTAGGTGAGTCACAAAACTAGACGCCTTGCCTGGTGCATCCCCACCACGGCGACGTGACCCTCACGGCCGCCTGATAGGGACCGAGCATGGCTAACTATATAAGGATCTGAGGGTGCCCGGGAAGCTGCCGCATGCTGTAAGCAGGAAGATTGGGATTATATAGTTGAAGTGTGGCCAGGAGTCGGTGACGACGACGCAGAAGGTAAGTCACCCGTTCCATGGCCCCTGACGCGGCCGATCGCGTCTTCAAACTTGCGATTGCTTTCAAATCATCCAACCATCGACGACAAAAGGCTTCTGCCTCCTCCCTGGTGTTAGTCATTGGTCCCCATCCCCTTGCCTCCTACCCGGTCCCTCACGTGGCAAACGCTTAGTTGCGTTGTGTTGTGTTGCCTGGAGCGAGCTGCGGCGCCGAGGCCTGATGTGGAAGTTTCTATATTTGGACATTGTGCACTGTGGCTGAGCCCATAAAGCGCGGGGGTTCGGCTCACTCCGCGTAATCCGATGACAACATTCGCCTCGCGGCTTCTTGTGGCTGTCTCTGTTTGCGACAGCGCCCCGCTTTACGTGTGGCAATCAATTTGTTACAGCAGCCATAGTACACTGCCAGCCAGTCGCTAGGGGCCGGCTCTCCCTTACAATATTTCCCCTGTATTTCCCCGGCCTGAAGCCCGGCCAATCCCCGTTCGCGTACCTCCTCACCCTGTCGCCTTCCTATTCGCCCCCTTACATCCACGCCAGATCCACGCCATTGGTCCCCTCACATGGCTGAAAGGGCAGCACTGTACTTCGTACATTGCATTGTTTCCACAATAAACACATAACAACCTGGAAACCAACCCTGAGCCTGACCACCTCTCCGGCTGTTATTGTTGATGCTCCACCTCGATTCTATTTGATCCCGTCAACAGCCTCAAAAGTCAGGCCGCTAACGCCCCATCTTTTGCTTCACGTTAGGTCTCAAGTCAGTTGCCGAGCACATTTACCAAGTCAACGCAGCTTTTGAGAAGAAGAACATAGACTACCATCTCTCTGTGCAAAATCCCGTCTCGCCGGCAGACCTGGTACTTTTTGGCCCGTGTCGTCGCTACGTGCTGCCCCGTCAACATCGCAACAGCGAACGTAGCCGCCTGCAGTTCCTCAAGGTCTTCAACTGCGACCGACTCTATAACAAAGCCCTGGCGGGCTACCGCTACAAGATGAGCGTCGCCTATGAGCCGTCGAGAAATCCACTACCAACCCGCTCTTATCCCGTTCCTGGCGAGAATCATGACCGCGATCACGATCAGAAGGTCACAGGCTTCAATCCTTTGAATCCCAACGGAGATCCTACGCTCATCCCACCCTCATCCCCCACTCCGTCAACAAACAGTCTAGCACCTACTACTCCCCGGGATGGCCTTGCATCGCCTATTGCTTTTGCCGTTGAGCCCAAGCCCCATGTTCCGAAGGGCCCGCCCCGCATGAAGCCCATACCAAAACCTCAGCGACAAGTCGTCAAGAATGCCGATGGAAAGTTTATCTGCACCTGGCAAGACTGCACTGCTCCTGTCAAAGAGTTCTCGCGCAAATGTGAGTGGAGGTAAGTGCCCCTTCAATCTTATAGCAGTCTGACACCTATACTTACTTTTTTGGCAGTAAACACATGGACAAGCATGAACGGCCATACAAATGCCTTGCTGTTGGTTGTGAAAATATACCTGGGTTTACATACTCGGGAGGACTTCTCCGGCATGAACGTGAGGTGCACCGCAAGCATGGTGGCCCGAAAAACCCGCTGTACTGTCCACACAAGGGCTGCAAACGCCACAAAGATAGTAGCTTTGCGCGTCTTGAAAACCTAAACGAGCATTTGCGACGTTGTCACACATCTAATGAATTTGACCCGACCACGCAAACCGAGGAGTCAGCCCCCCGCGCCAAGTCTACAAATGGTCGAATAAAGCCATTATCTGTTGATGTGTCGTCTCCTCTCGGTGACGATCTTTCCCCTGGCCCATCCACGGCCAGCCCTAGCCCCAGGATTGGCAACAAGCGAAAAGCCGATGACGATGACCTACGCGAGGAAAACAAACGCCTTCGATTCGAGAATCAAGAATTGAAAAGAAAGATCGAGGCGGGTTATCTGCAACAGAGTGCCATGATGGAGCAGATTGATTCCTTGGAAAAAGAGAAAGCCGCTCTTCTCAGCCAACTAGGAGACGTAGACCTTGTCAGCCGGGCGATGCCCTAGGGCTGTTCATCACCATCTGGCAATCACAATATTGGGTGCAAAGACATTTTCATTTTTGACACAACTTGCCAAACCTCATCCTGGTAGAATAGGCTTGGCTGTTCTAAGGTAAATCCATAAACCCCAAAAATCCTGTTACTACAACTTGGAGGGATCATGCGGCACCTGGCAAAAAGTTTCTGACCCTTTCGGAATCATACGGGATGCCAGCAGATGAACAACCCATACCACCCAAAACTGGTTAACTTGCATCTTTGCTCATTTTGTTTCAGATATGGCTAGCGGGATGGATCAACGCACCTATTATTCGTGATGTTACTGAACGCTACTCTGGACGAATTCTTGAGCTTCCAAGATAAGTCTTCGCTGTTAATACATCTCGACAACCTTTTTTTTTTTTGCTTTTTATTTCCGGCGGGCACGAACATCACGAATTTTGGCGTTCTCGGGTACGTCTTGGTTCAAATGGCCACACTGACAGGCATGCATGGGACGGAAGAGCAAATCGATACATTTATGCATCTGAGGACCCAACTTTGGATTGGGTCCCCGTAAGGAGTTCACGCCCGGCGTCATGAGATGCATTACTACTGTCCCAGTCACCGTCGACTGTTTTCTTTTGTTGGCCGAAACGTGTGAACGTTTCGAATGCACAGTCTGCTTGTTTGTACTATAGGATTCCAGGTGATGATACCCCATTCTAGAGTTTCCCCTGTACACGTGGATCACGTCAGATTGTCAGGAAGCATGGCATACTTAAGTATTTACCCCCGGGTCACTAGATGCCCTGAGTGTCATATTATTGTTCCACTACATAATTTAATCAATTACTCCCTCATCTTGCATCGTCCCATAAGGATTTCCCTGCTCAGTCAGTACAACACACTGTAGTTCTGACTGACTTTTATGACAACAGTTCCTCTTTCCCCTTCTTTGGGCCCACTGTCCCTAGAACACATCTGATTACTAGCACATGTACTAGGTGTTCAAAAATATAAGGTTACACTAAATGTGGAACGCTTTTGAAACTGGATCAGGAAACGCATCTATCTCGGGGACACTGTCGAAGTGTGCAGGTGGGCCAAGCTAAGTGTCTCCCAAGATTGAACCCAAAATTAACATATACAGCTATTTCTTTTGTTTTACGCCTATATATAAACTACCATCTTAACGTGAGCCGGTGAATAAATTATATTAATAAATTAATAACTTCTTCGGCGCTGGGTAAATTTTAGAGGATCGTAATACACAATTCCTCAATGATGAAATGATGGCAGTTCGATCGGTACGTGAATATTATTGCCATGTCTCCAAATACTGTCCTTTCCATTTACAAAGCAAAACCTTGAGAGCCAACGCCCCTCTTTCGGTTTCCTGTTCTAGCTTTCTTCCCCTGCGCTCGTCATTTTGGCCAATATTAGCCTCTAACCTATGCGAATTTCAAAACTAGCCGTCCACCTCAACCCTTTGGGAATTCCTACACAGAGACCTTGACGCCGAATGTAGCATGGGCTGCAAATCTGGCCTTACGAGCATCTATTCTCTCGAAATAAACCGCAGCTTTTTCTGACCTAGCAAAGGCATCCAAAAGCAGGGCTTATAAGCATTGTTAAGTTATGAGTGTTAGGTTAATGAACCGTATATTGTATTACTTAAAGAACTAAGTCTAGGATAATACAATGTAGTAGTACTTTTATTTATATAAAAAATATATATAAAGCGAAATACTTAGTTATTAAATTTACTAGCCTTTTTAATTTTAATACTTCTACTTAAACTATATATATTTTATATAAAGCTATTATAAGCTTTTTCTTTTAATTATTTTTTATTATATTTAATGTAGTTTATATATAAGCGGATTATATAAATAAACGGATTACTTTTTATTAAACTATTAAGTTTAATTATTAATAATTTTATAACTAAAGTATTTATTATTAAAAATTAATCGGATTTTAATTTATTATTTATTTTTATATTTTTATTATAAGTTTTTATATTATAGCCGGTTTTATTATACTGTTTATATTATTATTAGCGTAGCAAACTTAGCTTACTACTATTATAATTTTTTAATATTTATAACTATATTAAATCTTATATATTTTTTTAAATAATTAAATTAATTTTATTTTTTATAATAAAACTATTTTTGTTTTATAAACGTTTTTTTTTATTTTTTTAACGTTTGTTTAATATTTTATTTATTTTATAAAGCTTTTAGATTTTATTGTTTATAAAAATAAATTAATACGTTAATATTTAATTTAACTTCGTAAATTAATTAATAACGTTTAAAATTAGCTTTAAAAAGTTTTTTTAATAATTAAAGATTTAATTTTTAATAAAAATTAACTACGTGGTTACTTTTTTAGTAGTTTTTAGCGTTTAAATAATTTAAAATTTAAATAAATTAATAGTATTAAAAATTAGCGTTAATAATTATAATTATATATTTAGTTTTAAAATTATAGCTTACGGATTATAAAGTATTAATTTTAATTTTTAAAAACTTTTTAAAATATTTAATTTTATAAAAATAATAAAATAAGCTTTTTTAAACGTAATAAAAAACTCGGGCTTAATAATATAATTAATATATAATTTAATAAATTTATTAATTTAATAATTATATATTTATTTTAATATACTATAAAACTTAACGTTAAATAATTATATTAAATATAATAAATAAAAAAATAAAAAAATGGTTATAATATTTTATTTTTTATAAAACTTTTTAAATTTAGCTAATATATAACTTTTATACTAGTTTAATATTAATAATTAATATACGTTTATTTATAGCGGCCGAAAATATTTTTTAAAATATTTTATTTATTTTAATTTTATATTATTATTTATTTATTTGTTAAAACTAGTATTAAATATTTAATTTATTCAAAAATTAATATTTTTATATTAATATTAAAAATAAAAAATATTTTATAAAATAATATATAAAAAAATAAATAAACTATATAAATTAATAAAATAAATTACTATTAATTATTTTTTATTATTAAGCTATACTATTTTACGCTTTTTATATTAATTAATGCGTATAATAACTATATATAAATAAATTTAGCTTATTATAAACCTAGTTTTATTAAAGTTTTAAATATTATTATTATAAATATTATATTATATTTTTACGCGTATATAATATTTAAACTATATATTAATAATTTTTAAATTTTTATATAATGCTTTTTAATAATTATAAATATATATAAACCGTATTTTAAGCTTTTTATAACAATTAATAAAATTATAAACTTATTACTTATTAATTAAAAGTATATTATATAAGTTTTAAAAAGAATTAGCTATATTTTTTATAATAATATAAATAAAAAAATATTTTTATTTATTTAAATTAAAAATATATTTAAAAAAAAATAATTGTTTTAATTAAATTAAGTTTATATATATTAATATAAGTTTTATTGCGTATAATATATTTATTTATTTTAGCATATAATATTAAAAAAAAAACACTGTATAGTTTAAAAGCGTATTAAATATTAAATTTTCGCGGCGGTTAAATAATAATAATAGCTAATTAAATATTAGCTTTTTTAAAATCTATAAATATTATATTATTATATAGTTATTATATAATAAAATTAAAATAATACGTTTTAATAAAAAATAATCCGCTTGTTTATATAATTTGCTTATATATAAACTATATTAAAGTTATATATATTTTTTAAAATATATATTATTAATTTTTTAATAAAATAAATTATTTAACTTTATTTATTTTATTAATTTTAATAATAAATTTAATAAATATTATATTAAATTTAAACAAAAACTATTTTTTTATATTTTTTAAAATATTTAATAAATATATATTATTTATTAAAAAAAACTAACTTTTATTACTTAAATTTAAATATTTTTATTAAATTATAATTTTAAAACAATATAAATTTTTTTTTTTAATTTTTAGCTTTAATAATAGCTATAAAAATATATATATTAAATTTTTTTATTAATATTTAATTAATACTTTATTTAATACGTTAAATATTTTAATTTTAAAATAATTTTTATTAATATTAAAAAATTTAATAAAAAAATTTAAAAATTTTTTAAAATTAATATTTAATATATAAATTTTTTAGTTTATTTTATTTTATTTATTATAAAAATTTTTTAAAAAATAAACATAAAAAAAACTTTTTTTTTTTTTTTTAATATTAAATAATTTAATAATATTAAAAACTTATTTTTAAGCTTAAACTATTACTAGAGGCCCCTTCGACCCAGGGGTAAAAAAGCCTAAGTTTTTAAGGGCTTTAGCTATAAAGCCGCCTAAGCCGCCCTGGGCTACATAAGCCATAGCCCACGCAGCCCACGCAGCCCATACAGCCCACGCAGCCCGCGCAGCCCCTTACAGCCCTTGCCAGCCCTTGCCAGCCCTTGCCAGCCCTGCCAGCCCACGCAGCCCACGCAGCCCGCGCAGCCTACGTAGCCCCTTGCAGCCCCTAGCAGCCCTTGCCAGCCCTTGCCAGCCCTGCCAGCCCTCGCCAGCCCTCGCCAGCCCTCGCCAGCCCTTTACAGCCCTTGCAGGCCCACCTACCCTAGGCCACCTAGGCCGCGCAGGCTACCTAGGCCACACAAGCTACGCAGGCAAGCCACCTACCCCCCTAAGCCACGCAAGCAAGCCACCTACCCCCCTAGGCTACGCAGGTAAGCTACACAAGCTACGCAAGCAAGCCACACAAGCCACGCCTCCGCAGCCTACGTAGCCTAAGTAGCTTAAATAAGTAGCTTATTTAAATAGCTTAAGTAGCCTAAGTAGCCTAAGGGGGTAGCTTGCCTGCGTAGCTTAGGGGGGTAGGTAGCTTACCTGCGTAGCTTATATATAGCCTAGAGGGGTAGCTTACCCTAGGTGGCCTGCGTAGCTTAAGTAGCTTAAGCCGCGTGTATATAATAAAAGCTGCTTTATACGGCTTAAGCTGATTTACGCGGCTTAAGCTAATTAAAACTACGTATATATAATAAAAGTTAATAATTATAAAAGTTTTTTTAAATAAAAAAATAAAATTTTTTATTTAAATTATAAAAAAATTTTATTAAAATTTTTAAATTAAAAAAATTTTTATTTTATTTAATTATATTTTTTTTATTAAAAACATAAACATAAATATTTTTTAATTTTAAAACTTAATATTTTTAAATTTATTAAAAAGTTTTTAAAGTTTAAAAAATATTTTAATATAATAATAAAATATAAAATATAAAAATATAAAAATTTAATTAGTTTTAGTTTTTATTATAAATAATAATTAAAATAATAATTTTAATATTAATAAAAAAAAATTTTAAAAAAATTTTTTATAAAATATTTAATAATATAATATTTAATAATAATAATTAAAACTATTATAAATAATATTATTAAAATTATAAAAAAAAAATATTTTAATAATATATAAATAAATAATATTTTTTTAAAAATTAATTAGTTAAATTATAACGTTTAAAATTTTTTTTTAAAATAAAATATTATAAAAAATAAAAACTTTATATAAAATAATTATATGCTTTTAAAAAATTTTATATAATAAAAAATAAAAATAAAAAATTTTATAAAATATAAATTTAATTAATTTTTTTATTTATATTATAACTAAAAGCTTAAAATATTTTTAAAAATAATAAACTTATTTTATAAATATATTTTAATAAACTTATTAATTATTTATTTAAATATAAAAATTTATTAAAAATTAACGTTTTTTTATTAAGTTATTTTTTTATAAAAAACTTATTAAATTAAAATATATTTTATTTTATTATAAAATTATAAATTTTTAACTATAAAGTTATAGCTAGCAGCTTTAGTAATAAATAGTTAGCTTATATATAAAGTATAATATATATAGCTAGGTTATAGTTAATGTTATAGCTTATTTATATATATATTTATTTATAAATTATTTAAATAGCTTATTATTAAAATTTAAAGCCTTTAAAGCTATTTTTTTTTTTAATTTATAATTAATATATAAATTTAAAATTTATTATATAAAACTATAAATATATTTTTATAATAATTATAAGTTTTTTTAAACGTTATTAATAATTAATTTATTATATTTTTTTTTATTAAATAATTTTTATTAATAAAATAAAATACTTAAAGCTAATTTATTTATATATTTTTATATAAAATAATTAATTATAACTTTTAAAAGTTTATAAACGTTTTTATAAAAGTTTATATAATAGCTATTTTTTATAGTTATTTTTACTTTATATTTTAAAACTTTTATAACCTTTTATTTATATTTAATTTTTTAATTAGTTTATTTATTTTTTTTTAAAAGTATTTTATAGTATATTTTTTATATAAATTATATATATTTTAAACTTATAAGTATATTTTTTTAAATTTTATAAATAGTTTAGCTAATTTTTTATTTAAATATTTTTTTATAGTTTTTTACCTGCTTTTAATTTTAATTTATTATTTTTATTTTTATATTTTAAAATATAAAATATTTAATTTTATATTAAAAATTATTTTATTTTAACTTATAGTTATATTTTTTTTAATAGTTTAACTATAAGCTAAGTTTATTGCTTAATATATTTAAAATTTTATTTAAACAATTGTTTAAAACGTTAAAAATAGCTTTTTAAACTAATTTATAGCCGAGATCGCTTTAATTTATTAAAACTATATAAATAAAATTGCTTAGTTTTAAGCTATTTTAAATAGCTATATTATTATTATTTTTATACGCAAGCTTTATTTTATTTTATTTAAATTTTTATTTTATTTAGTTTAATTAAATTTAATATATAGTTATTTTTATTTAAAAATAAATTATATATTAATAATAATATAATTAATTTAAATAAAATTAAGTTTATTTATATATATAAAAAATTTAAATAAAAAGTTTAATAAATTATAAGATTTATTTTTATATATATAAAACTTAATAAATAAAATTTTATTATAATTATATTAATATTTAATTAAATTTATAATAATTTTAATAAAGTTATAAAAATCTTACGTAAACTTAAATTAATAAAAATAAAAAATAATAATATAATATATATATTTTTTATAATTTAAAAGAAAAATAGTTAAAATATAAGTATTTTTATATAATTTAATATTTTTTATATTTAAAATTTACGCGCGGTTATTTTTAATAAATTATAAATTAAAATTAATAATTATAAAACGCTTTTTAATAAATATAATATTTTTATTAATTTTTTATTTTATTTTAAAAATAGTTTTAAATAAAAGTATAAATTAAATAATTAAAATTATAACTAAACTAATTATTTTAAATATACTACGTTTATAAATTTAAATAAAATAAAAATTAATAATATTATATTTATTAAAATATTAAAAAGCTAAATAATATTTAATTTTATACGTAAAAAAAAATAAAAATATTAAAATAACTATTATTATAAAAGATATAGCTTTATTATATATAAAATAAAAACTTATAGTTTATTATTTTATAAAAATTATATAAGTTTTAAAAATAAAGGTTATAATAATTAAACTTTTTATATAATAATAGTTTATTAGCGTTTTATATTAAATCTTTTATAATAAAAAAAGCTAGGGGGTAGTTATAGCTAGCAGCTTTAATAGTAAATAATTAGCTCGTATATAAAATATAGTATATATAGCTAGGTTATAGCTAGTGCTATAGCTTATTTATATATATATTTATTTATAAATTATTTAAATAATTTATTGTTAAAGATTAAAGCCCCCGAGGCTATTTTTTTTTTCTAGCTTATAATTAATATATAAATTTAAAACCTATTATATAAAACCATAAATATACTTTTATAATATATAGCTATAGTTTTTTAATTATTTTTATAAATAATAATAATAGTTATATTTTTTTTTATAATATTTAATTTAAATAATAATTTTTAAAGCTATATAGCTTTTTTAATAGCTTAAGTTTATTTTATAAATTTTAATTTTTAAAAAAATAAAATAATATTTTATTATTTTTTAAAACTTTAACTAATAATAATATTATTTATATTAAAAATATATTTTATAATTAAACGTTTAATTTAAATATAACTAGCTTAATTAATATTAGTTTAATTTATAAAATTTTATAGTTTTTTTTAATAATATAAATTTAAATTAATAATATTATATAAATAATATAATATTTATTTAAATAAAATATAATATATATTATATTTAATTTAAATATTAAATATAATATATATTAAACAGCTAATAGTTTTTATATATAATATAAACCTTTAAAGGGTTTATTATATAGAATAGTTGTTATAAGTAGCTTTACCCCGGAAAAGTGGCCACTTAACAACAGCTGCTTTATAATCCTAGGTAGCGGAATAAATATATATTCCTTTAGCTCCGCTAAAGAAATATATATTTGTTTTTTTAAAGATTTATGCTTTTATTTTATTATTTTAGTTAACTTTATTAATATATTACTATAAGTTTTTATTTTTATTTTATAACTATTAATAAGTTTTAAAATTTTGTTTATATTTATAAATATAATAATAATATATATTTTTTATTAGCTTAGTTTTTTAATTATTTTTTTAAATAAATTCTTTAATTAAAATAAATATATTTATTTTTTTAGTTTTATATAATAATTATTTTAAAATAATAAAAATATAGCTTTAAATTTTATATTTTAAATTGTTTTAATAATATTTTTTTAATTTTATTAAATTTTTTTTAAAAGTTTTATTATTAATAAATTATTAATATATATAATAATATATATATATTTTTTTATAAAAATATTAATATTTAAATTTAATAGT
>MU619859.1:0-72287 GCA_025201785.1 Xylaria longipes
AAAACAGCACGCGCGACGTCCATTCCGTGCGGACCCTAGCGAATCCCCTGCGCAAGCAACAACAGCAATGTGACCGCGTATACGTTATTCCAGCGCTGTTGCCGTAGGACGTACTCGACTACAACCGAGTAGCTACCATCCAACAACTTCTCCGTCGTCCTGTCGCGAGCTGTACAACTGTGCCTAATTCCAAACGTACACTCGTGCCCTTTTTTTACAACCGTACAAACGTGCTTAATTCCGGGAGTACTGTTGTAAATTCAGACATTGCTGGATTTGATCGACGACTTTGCTGTCGTAGAGCCTCGAATCTACCCCTAAAGCATGCGCTTCTGCTTCCGACCGCGCGGACCGAACGCGGACGTTCTACCTTTTTTCGCCCCGGCAATATAACGCTACGCTATATGACAACAACGCTACGTTATATGACAACTACGCAGCTGTTGTTAACGCCGACCTAACAACAACGGACGAAAAGATAGATTAGGTGGATTTGGTGAGGTCACCAAGGTTTTTGTGTGTGTGCCGGCATTTTGTTACAGGTGGCTAGGGGTGGCTGGTGGCCAGCCTTAGCCACGGCAACCCCCCCCCCCCCCCACTAGGGTGGGTCCCATAGCCCACACTAGCCTACGTACATAGATCTGTAGACCTAGCTGGCCCTAGGCCACCCACCTACCTTCTACATCATCAATCTACATATTCCAACAGCTTCTACAGCCTACCCCCCCTAGCGGGCCTTACAAGCTATTAAATTATTCGCGTAGTAATTATACTAATTATTTTAAACTTATTTAGTTTTATACTTATATATTAATTATTTTTAACTTATTTAGTTTTATATTTATATATTAATTATTTTTAACTTGTTTAGTTTTATATTTATTTATTAATTATTTTTAATTTATTTAGTTTTATACTTATATATTAATTGTTTTAAACTTGTTTAGTTTTATATTTGTTTTAATTTTAAGCATTTTTATATAAACTTAAATTTATTAAGTTTAAATTAATAATTAGTATAAAAAATAAATTAATTATTAAATTTATATAAAAAACATTTATATAAATAGTATAATAGTTAAAAAATAAATTTAGCATAAATAATAATAATAATAATTACTAGCCGGTTAAACAAATTATATTAATTACTCGGGCTTAATTTTTATTCTTTAATAAAGATTTACTTACGCTTTTTTTAAGCAAACAGCACAGCTGTTTAAAAAATAACTAGTATATCTCCGTTTTTTTTATTAAGCTTTTATAGCTGTTTAAAAAAAAAAAACTAATAAATTGTTTATATTTTACGTGGTTATTATTTTAGTTATTATTTTAGTTGTTAATTATAGTATTATATATATTTAGTAAGTAGTAAATAGTAATTAATAGGTGGTAAGTGGTAATAAAAAAAAAGGTTTTATTAAATAAAAGGTTTTAAAAACTTAAGCTTTTTTACCTTTAGGTTAAAAAAACCTTTAATAAATATAAAACCTACTTTTTTAAATTCGCTTTAAAATAAACTTTATTTTAATATATATATATTTATATTTTATATTATTTATTATTATAAAATAATAATAAAAGGTGTAAAAATTAATTATTAGTATAATATAAAAAACGTGTATAATACACTATAAAAATCTAAGTGGGGTCGGACACTTCATTTCAAAATGATAGTACGATTAACTCATCAACGGGATTCTGACACGCAATGAGGCTACATACGAAGTACTTTGGTCGATCAATTGTGGAAACTTAAATAAAAAATACAATGTGAACCTATAACAAGGATCTCTATGTCACTAATACAAAGTTACACATCGTGATGTAGTAGGATAGACGATTTATATCCTGAACCAGCGCTGCTCGTGACTTAGGGGCGGCGCTGAACATGATTCAGAATGAGAATATTATAGTACGAAGAGGGTCTTTAAGGCATATACGATTTCAATAATAATCCTGTTTGATGCCCTATAGTTGGCTATTCCATTTGCCAAGGTCTCGTTGAGGTGTCAACTATTGGGGAGGATGAAGACTATCGTTGTTGCGCGAAAGAAGTTCAACACCTTCGTAGGCTAGTTCTAGCTATATACATGCCGTGCTTCTTTTCAATACAGGAGCAATGTCATAGTTTCTTGTATTAGTATTTCTACGTCTTTACTATAGCCGAGATAGATACTATTTCACCTTGTCACTGTCACCAAGCTCACCAGGACTATCAAGTCAGCGTTAAACTATTTGCATTTCCACCCTAGAGGCAGGCTAGTAATTCCCTATATACAAACACTTAATTCAGCGCTTAGCGAGAGTCCGAAGCTCCGAGATAGCACCATGTTCCAGCTTAGCCAAGGTTGACCGAGGACGATCCGCTGGGCCCGTTCGCTCCATTGGTATAGCCCTCCGTCGCAAGAATCACTGTATGTCAACAAGTCAGCTGAGTACCCAGACAGAACACATTAGAATGCCGTGGGGCTAGTTACGTACTGTAGTTGTGGCCTCCGAGGTTCATGCCGAATGATCTCCACGCATCGTAGTGTTTGCTGGTAGTGATCGTTCCGCCCACCCTGGTTTCGTTGCGTACGGACTAGAAGGGAACGTTAGAACGTGTACAAAAAAGCCTTCTAAGTCGACATAGGAACTACTATAAGAACTATTCTCCTCGGGGTCACTCACCCAGTACTGTTGGAAGGTAGCCGTGCCGACGATGGATGGCTTGTTCACCCGCGTGGAAGTGTAGACCGCATAAGTGCCTTCGCCATCAATCGTGAAGTTACCCTTGGCAGTCCATGGCTCGTTTGGAGCGAGATCGCCATGCGAGTCCATGATGTAGTACCTGAGCATTCAGAGTCAGTTATTGCCGTATAAAAGTGGCCAAAGAAATAAGGAACTAACTCTATCAGGGGGTTGGTTGTCCAGCCATAGAGGGCGAGGTAACCTGGACCCTTGGGCTCGTAAGTGCCAGAGTACTTCACAGCTCTATCATACTACGTCAGCTTTTTGGGCCCTCGATATAATAAGTTGCTTAGATACCCGACGCACCGGCTGCCACCTGGGTTCCAACCCTTGCCGCAGACGAATCCGCCGTTGTTGCCGGACCAGGTCGCCGTGTAAGAGCCTCCGGCGCCATTGGTGCACCTCCAGTTGCCGGTGCCCTCAGACCAGTACGACCAGTAATAACCTTGCCTGGTTTCGAGGGTGGCGTTTGAGTCTTCCGCGTGGAAGCGCTCACCGAGCTGGGGGAGGGAGAGGGCTCCCGGGAGCAGGGCAACAGCCGCGAGAACGAAGGATGACAACATGATGGGCAGTCAGTTTCTTGACGAATGACTCAACCTTATCTTCTCATCGCCAAAGGGAAAGCGGGCAATTTCTTATAAGTATTGTGCGAAGTATAAACATTCCCTGGTTATTTTAAACATCGCGGACCATCACAATGTTTAGGCTAAAAACCTCGTGGTCCTTCCGGGGCTGGTCTCCGTTTAGACTCTATGGTCTTGATTAGATGTTACATCTTTTCATTAATGGCAGCCAATGAGATAGGAGAGTTTTACCCTTCATATCTCGTCCAGGCAGTTTTGCTGGTACTGGGGCATGCCAAGCTCAGTTCACGTTCCATTTTATATCTGGGGTCAAATGCCGGCTCGCAACCGGACGATCGGAAAAATATGGGGTACAGGGGTTCCAGTTAACCGCAAAGGTCTTCATTCTAACATACTACACTACCGCGGTTGTATGATCTCGGGGTACAGTACGAACAAGCTTATTATGCGGAGGTAAGTCCCCAGGAAGCCAGGTTATGGCCGACATCGACTCAGCCTGATCACGTATGTGAGTAATCCGAGTATAGAGTATAGATCGGTTATTCTTACTCGTACGACATCTCGTTGTTACTAACTGAGCCCTAGCCCGCACAATTCCTAGAGGATGTGTTACGGTACGTATATAATAGCTGCAGACAGGTCAAGCGCCCGACTTGACTACGTTTTACTTTTGGTAGTGTCGTAGGATAGTGCCGCGGTTCTGTCCCGTGACAGGATGTGTTAGTAACCGTTGCCTTCAAGGGAAATTGCCATCGTCGGTTCTCACCATATCACATCCGCATTGGTGTACCAAGTGTTAAGTCATGACCACCACGCTTAATACATAGCTACTAGGTCACTCTGAAAGCCGCTATATATTTTTTATTTGCGTGCGTTTCAATGACTTGTGAAGATTACTTTTTCGACTTGTTAGAAGGCTTGAGACTGCCTAAGCCGTTCAGTAGTATAGGGAAATCAAGGTTTATCACTACACAAATTTTTAGACAACTTAAAGAACATACTGTATGGGTAGATTATGTTATGTAATCCATGTATATAAATAGCGGTCGAGTTGAAAATACAATCCCGACAATGTGGTAGAGACCGGTCCGGCTAGAGAAGGGTACTATGAGAAAGGTAAGGAGCAGAACACCGTAACGCAAGCTAAGCTAACGCCAGAAACTAAGTAAAGCGCTTTTCGTGACATATATGACTGGGTTTGATACCTAACCATAGCTAATCATAGCTATAACTCTTGTCTGTATGAGACACACACCAAGGAATTATGTTGAGATAATTATCTAGAAGCATACACCATAGAAATATCACGAACGCAGCCAAAAATGGCGGGGGCTCGTCGTAGGACTGCTATCTAAACTCTAATATTCTTCAACTTCATATAACTTACTACAACTTGGCTATCTTGTGCATATAGGAAGTTGCTTTATATCTAGCTATGTACAGCATAGTATTCACTATCGATGCTGTCTTGCTGTGTAATTTGAGGTTCTATGACACTACGTCAGACCTGCATGTTGGATAGCTTCTAGCGGGGCAAGTGATCTTGGCTGGGTAATGAGGTCGAGACGTGAAGTGGAAAAAGCATTTGAAGAGCGGTGTTCTGGAAAAATTAAATTTAGGATTCCCAAAAGTCTCTAGACAACAGGGCAGTTCACAGCACTGGCTACATTCGTAAATAAAAGCACTTATCGGACGAGTTATATCATTGAACACTCGGTACCATGAGATTCGCTCATTATGAACTTTCGGAGACCGTAATTAATAGTTGTACAATTTGGGAGTGATGATGACAGCCAATGGTCAGACCGCTTTGGAGCAGTCGTGACGCTGGTGCGCCTAGAAATCCGCCTGTCAGTCAGCCTCAGCTGAACGCCGTCGCATCTACAACAGAGCAAATAGCCGCCCTCTCTTACTTGATCCCCTCCCTCTATACTTCATACAACAATACCACGTTATCGTACTAATTAAAACCAGCTATATCATTGTGTCTATGATATAATGAAGTCACAACGTAGGCAGAGATGTCTTCACATCCTTTAGCAAAGAGAGAAAGCAATGGCACGAGATTTGCCACATTTGACCCAAAGCATATGGTAACAGTCGGTTTGGAGTTCATTGACGGCAGAGCGGTCGTTAATTACACTCGCCTACCTCTTATCACGAGATTTATTCCCAGACTGAGCAAGACGGCGAAACCACACGTCTACCAACCACTTCCCCAGGGCCACGCCAGATTCCTTCGGATAGTCCCTCAGTCGAATGAGAGCAAACTCATCTTTGATTTCATTACCCTCCCGATTTCTGTTACAGAATGCGAGGAAAAATATATAGCTATCTCGTACTGCTGGGGCGATTTGCCCGCTGATCAGGCGTTGGTACTCGCAGATGGCTCAACTATTCCTATCACAGCAAAAGTCGTCCACATCCTAGAACAGATCACACACCGAACCCGATGCAATGTCATTTGGCTGGACGCAATATGCATCAACCAGCAGGATCCGATAGAAAAGTCGGGCCAGATCTCAATTATGACGGACATTTACCGTTTCGCAGAATCGGTTGAGATCTGGCTGGATGCTGGACGGTCGTCGGGGCGGGTCATTGAAGAGACCATTCGCAATCTGGACGTGTCCGGTGCGTCCGTTAAATTGGGTATACTGAGGACCAGGGACTCTTACTCTGCTTATCCGCCATACACGGACATCGAAATCATTGAGCTTATGTGGTCGCCATGGTTTGAGAGAGCTTGGGTGGTTCAAGAGTATTGCTATTCCAAACAGCCCAAGTTTCACTACAGGGGAATATCGATAAACATGCTGTTCTTGAAAAGGGTCTATGAATGGGGCAGCGACTTAGCATTTGGCCGTGTAGAAGACGGCGACGGAAGCAGATGTGAAGTGCTCATTCCTCCGATGATCCGGCATTTCGGCAATTTGTTGTTCAGGCGCAATAACACTGCGCGCAGGGCACATAAGATGAACCCGCTAGAAGATATCTTGGGCGAGTTTTATCATTGCAAGGCAACCGATCCTCATGACAAAGTCATAGCTTTTCTGGGCATGTCGAATGGGGGATGGCTGAAGAATGTCACGGTTGACTATGAGCGCCCTCCCGCGGCATTCTACCTCGACATGATGATAGCCATGATGCGGTACAGCACTGATTTTACCCTCTTCGGCTTTGCCGGAATTCTATCCCGGCGACCTCTGTTTAGCGACAACTCTTATGTCCCATCCTGGTTACCTGATTTTAGTACCGCTCCACATTATGTCGCCTGGTCGTGGCAGTGGGAAAGGTTTAATGCTTCGGGTATCCGGAAGTGTGTTGGCGTTCGGCCTGAATTCATTACTCCTTCAATACGGGAGGGCCATATGTCCTGTTCTGCGATTATAGTAACCGGTGGAATATGCATTGACACGGTTGTTGGCTTCCTCCCGGGGCATGAGCGACGCAACTTTGCTTACCTGCCGAGCTTTCTAACCGTCGCGTTAGCGATCTCCCATCATGTGTTTCCTTACCCCACCGGGGAGTCTGCTCGTGATGCCCTCTGGAAGACGCTTATTGCGGCAGACTCATCTTGTCTCCGCCGCGACGATACCGGCGCCGGGTTTGACCAGCTCTGTGAGTGGGTCAAAACTGGCGATCTGGATCTTGAGAAAATCTGGGCGCTAAAAGGAAGATACTACCAGACCATGCTGGTTGAAGGAGTTGGAGGGACTCGGGGGCTTTTCTGGACAAAAAAAGGGTACATGGGCCTTGCTGCTAACGGGATCAAAGTTGACGATGAAATTTGGTTATTTAAGGGAGCTAGAGTTCCCTTCATTCTACGTGGCCCGACCATGAGAGATAGTAAAGACTGGAATTGTCAGTATTATTATCAGCTTGTGGCCGAGGCTTATGTCCATGGAGCCATGAACGGCGAATTGAGTGCCCTTTTAGAGAATGAAAAAGGGGTCGCCTTGATATAAAAGGCAGACAACAATGCTATTATTTTAATTTAAGCAGCTCTCGACTAACCGAAGTGCTAACAGAGAATTGTTGTGCAACTTTCTCACGGGAGATGGGAAAGATGAATAAAGAGATCTTGGTATAAGATATTCTACTATACTTGTACTTACATCATACATTGTTTTGTAGTAGCAACTCCCGTCCGGAAAGTTTAGCAAGAACTTCTCAGGCACCTGATGTCACAGGGATCCAAGGGACTAGATCTGAGCCCCTAGGTCTGGCGGACTGCATATTCGTGTGCATATTCACGATTCCGTAAATAATCATATGATCGAGTGGCAAAGCCTATAAATAGCGAAGGCCTCCCGTCCCCTCCCGTATATGTTCTAATTTATCCGAGACAGCAATACGAGAGCGCGAGAGCAAGGGGAATCCAGGCGGCTGGACTAGATGAAGCTATTCGCATCTATAGCCTGGAGTTCGCCCGCCTGGCTGCATAGGAGAACTAGAGCTTCAGAGCCCCATTGATCGCATAGATAATTATCAGTTGACTTGAATGCTCTTCCAAGCCCTTGAATCAAGCCTTTGTAACACCTGACCAGCTCAATACGTCACACTACCCTCGATGTATTATTCATTGTCCCCAAGAAGGCTTTCTGAGCTACTTCAACCTCTTTGGAGGTAAAAGGTATACAAATGCCCCTATTTCATGATTAGAAATCATACATCTCGCGGAGGAGGATATACGATTGATCCCACGCGTTACATCTGACATAGCTTTGCGAGGGTCTATTTCGAATGATCTACTCTGAGTTCTATATGTATATGATAGATCTGCAGAATTAATTGAATAGTATCTGACCTTGGGAACTGCCTTATTCCACTCCCTAACCTTTAATTAAGCTTCGTATCGGCCATCCCCAGTGGTATGGATCATCTGAAGCCCACTTATGTTGACCTCGTTGACAAGAACGATGCGTCCATCTACATATCAAAACTTATGGTCCTTTACGCGTGCATTTCAACCGCTTATTACTTGTATGCTGAATTTATGTGTGGGTGGAAAGTGGAAGAATTTTGGCCAATAGTATAGAGTGAGGAAGACAAGAAAACAAATACGACTATTAACCGCCTTGTTATACCACCTTCGCTACAGTCCTCTTTACTCAATAATAATTTTATTGCGTTCTATTTTACAGAACTATCGAATCCCTCTTTATGTAAATTGTCCATACGTGCGTACGAGAGTGTGTAGGTTAAATTATCTTGCTATTGGAGGGTACAAAAGACTCCATAGTTACACGATTAGGGGTATTCCATCCAATTCGATACAAGTTAGTTCATACATGCACTTACGATCTCGATCTTAAGGAAACAATTTTTTTAGTATATGAATACACCCTAATTGCACACTGTGCTTCTTTGAATTATACAAATGTTGTCATAACACTTGCAACTACCTACAACCCATTGTCTATTTCAAATGAATTTCGATAGCATCAAATTAGATCCTGAGCAATCCCTAATTCCACTATTAGTATGCGAGATTCTAGCTCCAAATGCCAGCACATATAAACATTTGTCTCATAAGCGCATCCAGAAAAAAGCTCAGTGGAAAAAACAGAATGAGTATTTATTCTATCGTCTAGAAGAGTAAGGGTCCAATGCCCAAAGGAATGAATGCTAACAGCCAAATTATCAAGGAATGTCCGCTAAACCTCTAACCCAAATGTACCGAAACCGGCAAACGCCCAAATTTTAACTCGAAGCATACCCAGCAGTCAACTCCCAACCGAATAATTCAACACAGTCGCTTACCACCAAGCGACGCTGATTCCGTTGGGCACGTTGGTGCCATCGTAGCTGAAGTCCTGCTCGACAACGTTGATATCAAAGGTGCCAACCGCAGCGGCCTCCCAGTGGAGGGTCTTGCCGGCAGGGCAAGGGAAGGAGTCGATGGTAGGGGTGAAGTCGCTGCGCTTGAAGTCGTAGAAGCCGGTGTCGGCGTTGAACACGATGCGCGCGAGCTCCTGGTCGCGCAGGTTACCCGAGTTCAGCGAGGCCAGGTCCGTGAAGCCGTTCTTGAAGATGTCGAGTTCCCCCGTGCCCTGGATGGCGTCGTTGCTGTTCGCCGAGCGGAACACGAGCCCGCAGGTGCGTCCCGCTGCCGTGGCGGGGATGGGGATGTCGTAGAGTGTGGACGTCTCGAAGGTCCCGCTACGGACTGTTGACGTACTGATGTCTTGCTGGTTGTTGTTGGTGGCGATGTTGTGGATCTTGAGAATGGAGGGCACCGCGTAGCCTGCGGTGGTGGTTGGGGCAGCGGCCGAGAGAGTGGCCGAGAGGAGGCCGAGGGCAGCAGTTGTATACTTCATTTTGATGGATGATTTCAAGATGTGCGATGAATAGGGGTTCTGGTTTGGCTGGGATGGAATCTTATAGTTTTGGGGATGTTGCTGTATAATTGTCTTTGATGTAGCTGGGATGGAATCTCCTTCAGACCTCAGGGAAGCATCCCTTTATATAAACGTTCGCTCGAGTCTTAAATCTAATCATCGTAATATCGATCACGGCGGCCTCCTATGAGGTGGGCAAGTCCAATCTATTTTCGCCGCAATATAGGCTTCACATGGTTAAGTTGTCAGTTGTACCGCAGCTCTGAGCCACCACTAACTCTTAAGTAACAGATTCATTTCTATTGGATCATTCTCGGCAGTAAGAGCTGATGCCGGACGTGAAAAACTTTAGACTTAGGTAGACAATACGTTTGTCGGGCGACCGTGGGCTGACGTGCAAAGCCTTGTTGTTTACCACACTTTCACTGGCGTCTCGTGCATTAAATATTTACCTGGTTGGCTGGAATTATTCGTAATCAGGTACACTGTACGTTGTTGGTATTGGTTCATTCGACTACTATACTACGCCTGGGAGGCTATTTCGGCGAATATACTTGTTGGTAGGTACGATTTTGTTTTCAGCAAGATGCGTGCACAACGTCGGCTGACTGTATTACCGATTCCCTACCAAGTCAGAACTATACTAGTGACATCGGTGTATCATGCGTACTGGATATTTGAATTCTGTGAAGGTCATAGTCTGTTCTTATATGAACCTATGTTATAGACTGGTATCGATACGTTCGTGATAATATAGAGTCCATCGGTTCTTTTAAATATCGTTACGAAAAGTTGCCTCCTTTCATTATTCATGATATTGTTCTTGATAGTCGTTAAACTGAGCCCTTAGGCAGATATCGAAATTCAAGAAACTGATATGTTTGGCCCTCATCTATTCTACTCTCATTGATCCTATCCACGGAGTTCAGGCAGTAAGACATGTCTTGTCAGCCGCCAAGGCGCGATATGCTGATGTACACCACCAACTCCAGGACGTATTATATAGTTGGGGTCCTAAAATAAACTCGCGTGAGGCTGAGCGTATAAAACCCCGTGGCGCATTCTAGAATAGCGTACGTCACTCCAATTACCCGGGTCGAAAGACTTCAGCGATCTTACCAACACGAATGTATTTGCCGAAACGTTACATTCTCGCTAAAAAGGCAATGAGTCCACCCCCAGTCCATCGTGCATCGCATTATGCAGTCTGGGGAAACCCCTGTAAAGAGACCACTTCGGTGTACACCTCTTTTCAGCTCTGGGTGTACGGCAAAACTTAATTTTGAGCACTTTGATTATTGTTATGGACCATGCAAACAGGCGGTTAACTGCAGCCGCACCCGCTGTATCCAAGATAGGGCTTGAACCTATACTGCAGTGGTTCCAGGTCCTATCCATTCGACGTTGTGTATGTATAAGCATGCATAAAAGCCTCTGGTAAGGACATCGTGTCACAACGCCGCCGGCAACATCGTCCGCCAATCACTGCGGAACCTTCGAACCATGTGGCTTTCTAAGATATTCCATGGTTCGAGGTGGTTAGGGCTGGTAGCTCTGCGTACATCGATGAACGAGGCCGTGGCGAAACGACTGACCGCCTCAGCTGAGCCGCTCGCGTCCGGCGCAGTCTGCACTCTGGAGATTTACCTAAGCCACCAACTAAAGACTTCCGAGACATCTCACGTTGGATACGAGAGCACGACACTCAGTACCTGGATCTTGTGATCAAAAGCCAATTCGCAACGGAACAATCCGCGATGCAATACAGAGGAAAATAGCTATATATAACAGTTTCCGAGAAGTTTGCGAGAACACCGGGCGCCTTATAGCCTATCCGGACTGAGTTGGTCCCTTACCTGCACTGCCTCAACTGACGGACTCGTCCTAGCTGGACGAGCGTGTAATACAGAGATGTGTCATCATATACATGTTATAGCACCAATAAGAGGTCCCACGGCATTCCTTTAACACTCCGACGAAGCACTAGAGACGGATGTTCGGCTCAGAAATAGCATAAGCAGAGGCAGTCCCGTGACCCGACAGCAGGCGCTAAGCCAGCTCCTCCGAGAATGCCTTTCTAACATTATTTGATTTGTTAGTGGCGGGCATCTATCCTCTTAGCTCTCATCACAACAATATCAATCTTGTAAAGTACCTGATATTTATGCCCTACGCCTTATGTACAAACAAAAAAACCCAGACGCCCAGCCTCCTATGTGGAGGATCTTTAACCACCGCCTCTACAAACGCCGATTTGTTAATAATAAGCTTTATGTAAGATGCACACTAGCGCCAATACCCTTCCCTTGATACCAAAGCGTCTCCTTCCAATTGCCAAGACGAGCATCAACAATGGCACGGGCATCGAGTTTCAGCTTCCCACCGATTGCATTTCGAACGGCGTCATATCCAACGGAGCCGATGGACCACTCAACGGGAAGTCTGGGGGTCTGAGATATGCCAGGAGGTGCTGCGAATGGGAGATCGTAAAGGATTCGGCCTACCGGCTCGCTGTGATTATACAAGGCGGTAGCATTCACGAAGTCCAAATATAATGTGTTGAATTGTAAAGGAGACACGAGCGTGAAGGTGGCGGTTGATGATAAGAAGTGGAAACTCGCATCTCTGATGAAATGTGAGTTTTCGCCAGGTGGGTCGCCGGGAAGGCTCAGCTGAGGCACAGTAAATGTCGCATTGAATCGCGAGAGCGCTTTGCAGAGGAGACGCTGGCCGGGAATAGAATTCACGTGTGGCTTTACAGTAATGCTCGCGTTGAAGCCAGATAAGTACTGGGAGATGAGGTCCCTCCCAATCTTCCGGCTATGTGGGCCTCCATCTGGTGGATTCCATTTCGCAGTGACAAGTATGTTGGTGTTATTACCTGCTACTATGTCGACATTCTGGACAGTACCATCTCCCAAGATTGAACCGTTGGCAATGATATGGACATTAACAAACGGGACATAAGCGGTATAGGGGGTAGGATTGGTGACATTGACCAACGCTTGTAGAGTGATGGAATCCGGGGAGCTGTCTACGACTCTTATCGAGCCGACCTTAGGGTCAATGGTGCCAATCGACCCGTGGGGAAGTGCTATCAATCTATTAGCATATTACACACCAAGTAGAAGGTCATAAAATGGCATATAAATGCACCTCCGCGAGACTGGAAGTCTCCGCGGATGGCGCATTCGAGAGGCGACTGACTGGATCAAAGCAGCGAGGACGGACGTTTTACTGGGATCTTTCCCTCGGCAGGGACCTCCTTCAAGATGAGTTCTCCCAGTGAGGTCTCCACTTTAACATCAACAAGAGCTTGGACGTCGAGTTGGATAGGTTTGTTTCCAAATAGAAGTGCCTGCACGACATCGGAGAAAACGTCGCTGTCGGTTATGTTTAGAGGGGCCTCAATTATGCGAGACTCGATCTTAAGACTGGGCCCATCGTTCCCCCTACCCTCAGCCCTCGTCGAATTGGCATGCTGCCACTTCCGCAGATTGAGCTCCCCCATTTTCTTAGTTTTGTATATAACATCGGCGGTGGCTCGCACATTTGTTACATTGATGCTAAAATTCATTTCGGATGGAATGCTTGCAGTGACCAAGATGTTCCCCGAAACTTTGGGGCTGGCGGCTGGGTCATTAGGGTCAGCGAATGGGTCAGGTAAAGTGAAATGAACGTCAGTCAAAGAGAAATCCCTGATAAGGCCGCCAAGTGTCCTTCCAGGGAATGGAACTGGCACGGTAACGCTAGCCAGAATGTCTGCAATCCATTTAGGAGTATCGCCATCCGGGCGACTGCTACCACGAACGAACAATGTGGCAGGCTCGCCATGCATGTACTGCTTCAAGAACATATCCAACGGCGACGAAGATGAATGTGGGCAGACCTGAGTCAAGGACTCAGGGAGCTCGTGGATGACTCCGTAAACATTTGCAGAAACATCCGACAGGGGCTTCACGTGAATCTCGCCGGTAGAAGCTTCCGCTACAATAATGAAAGGATCCGTATCCGCACACCCGGGAACCATGATCTCAAATGCAAGCTCGGGGATGTCGAGTTCGACTGGATACTCGTTGAATGCTGACAGCGACATATCAACGAGCATAGAGCCTTTCAAGGGGCCATCTTTAACGTTGAAGCGTGTAATATTGTACTTTGGTATAGCAGGAATCTTATTTGCTGTTGAAAATCAGTCTATGTTCGATACAGACACGTAACGATCAGATAGTCCTTGATGGACTAGAAGAAAATCTTCTCTCCAAAATAAAGGGTAGCAAAGGAACGGTAGAGAGATTGACCTTCAAAAACCAGTGTTTCGGATACCGTATGTGTCCCAAGAGGTATAAAACCTGACTTGAGATTCAAATCGGTCTTTCCGTTCAGACACAATTTATCGAGCCTCCCATCTAGCCAATCATTCGCAATTGTACGCATCCCCTCGACATTACCGGGTCGTACATCAGCAATGAAATCAAACTGTGTTGTTGCTCCATCTCTGAGACTGACGACTAATGGCGGAATAATAGCAGACCCGAGCAGGACGTTGCCATAGTCAGGCACATAGACATCAATCTCGGCCGTTTCACTCCCCAATTGATTGGCAACCCAAGTAGAGGCTCTCCCGATTCTTCGCACATGGTCGTTTTTCACCCTTGAGCCGTCAAGCCGAAAGTCGGCCTGTATACGAGCGCGAACGCCATCGACCGTGATGGAATCGATGGATAAACTCGTAGGCTTAATAACAGCAGCTTGTTGTGCGTACTCTTGCACAGCATCTGGCACAATAAAGGCAAGTATGATTATTGCAACAGCGACGCATCCCAATATTCCCATAGCTATGAACGAAGGCCATCTCCTTGCCTTTTTCTTGGTACTATGGGCCGAGACAGCATGGCTATGGCGGGATTGTATCGAGGCGTTGTCTGCCTCAGGCTCGGCGCCATCGCCGTCGTATGCCGGTGTTGCGGAAGTGCTGGATAGGAGTGGCGTCGACTCGCTAGACTCGTGTGGATCTCGGTCGTTTCCTTTGCCTTTCTTCGCCGACGACAGCAACGGCGAGGCTTCGTCTTTCGACATGGTAGATGAGGGTGAAATGGCGGGACCAACAAGCTAGAGTCGCGTAAACATGATTCGGGAAGAGAGAGCTCTTCTATCTCGTGCGGGCAGAGTTCGCCACTCTTGCGTTATTGAGAGCGTTGTCAGAGGCACGGTGGCCTTGTTCCTAGTAGCAGTTGTGTGGGCAGGCCGACGAGGCGATGCTCAGATATGAAGATGGGTATGCAAGCGTTGGGTTTGGTTGCGACACAATCGACTGCCAACTGGATGATGGGAAGCTGCAGGAAGCCTTGGCGGTGGCTTCACTTTGTAATGATTATGCGCGTCGTCATCGGCTCGATTCAGCCAATGTGGGTCTACTGGATTCCTCAAATATCGGCCTTTCCACCTTGAGATTAGCGCTATCTGGGGAAAAGATCTAGGCACACACCTCTGTTATGCACAGCTGCAGACGGCTGCGACGCTATTTACGCCGGTCTTCGCAGTCAATGCGTCAATGGAGGCTCCGTATACTTGAATAATTACAATGTACGATACCTACCTAAGTATTAGGAATTGCGGTCAATTGATGAATGTATTTCACAGCTCATGAGTCACTACAACATTTTAACTACCACTTGAATGAAGCAGTATAGTCTTATATTTAAGAGTTATATTGGAAGTTTGACTTGGATATAAAACCAATTTCATATTCTTTCGGTTCATTTCATTATTGCTCCAAGTCAAATCGTCTAATCGGCCAAACGGCCAAACGTCACGTGCTGGTATCGCAACCGTCGTCCTTCCAAGATCTCTGCCATTAAACCACCTCCCGCAATCAACGAGCCTTTCTTTATCCACTCGCTCCTCTCAATTGAATTCAATATGCGGCCCTCAATCCATTGTCTAAGTCAGAATGCATTGAAGCATGCTTCAGCAAGGGCCTATTCCACCAGACCATCAAGCATCCGTCATCTCATGACAATCGGCGACCTTAGCCAGGCTGAATTCTCAAAACTGGTTCTCAATGCCGCTTCTCACAAAAAGTGCGTCAAAAATGGTACAATACCCACGGCAATAAAAAATAGATTGCTTCGTCAGACTGTTGCTATGATGTTTAGCAAACGAAGCACCCGTACACGCGTATCCACCGAGGCAGCTGTCGCAATGATGGGAGGACATCCCATGTTTTTGGGGAAAGAGGACATTCAACTGGGTGTGAGTGTAACAAACGTATTCTCTTCTTTAATTTGAGCTGAGAAGAATTTAGGTGAACGAATCACTGTATGACACATCCAAGATCATCTCGTCAATGACGTCCTGTATAGTGGCTCGTGTCGGTCCTCACGACGATGTTGCCAACTTGGCAAAGCACTCTAGCGTGCCGGTTCTCAATGCTCTCTCAAACGACTTCCACCCTCTTCAAACGATTGCCGACTTTCTCACCATCCACGAAGCATTCTTGTTCCAGCAACGTCCGAACTCAAATGGTGTTGTTCCTGATGGGCTTAAGGTGGCCTGGGTTGGAGACGCCAACAATGTCCTGTTCGACTTGGCCATTGGCTGCGTCAAGCTCGGCGTAGATATTGCTGTCGCCACACCCCCGGACTACCGCATCCCAGAAACGATGATGGCTTTCATCAAAGAGCAAGCTAAGACGACGGCGTCTCCAGGGACTATTAGCGAATATTTCGTTCCCGAGGAGGCTGTCAAGGACGCAGATGTCATCGTGACGGACACCTGGGTGTCTATGGGCCAAGAGGAAGAGGCGCAAAAGCGATTAAAGGCTTTTGCTGGGTTCCAAGTCACGGACGAGCTAGCCAAGAGGGGTGGAGCTAAGGCTGACTGGAAGTTCATGCACTGTCTCCCTCGTCACCCCGAGGAGGTAAGCGACGAGGTTATATACGGCCCGCGGTCGCTTGTGTTCCAAGAAGGAGAAAATCGCCTGTGGGCGGCCATTGGTAAGTACGCATTCTGACACTCATGCGATTTTGTAACTGACACGTATACAGCTGCTCTGGAAGGTTTCGTCATCAACAAAGGGAATTTCTTTGTTAGAAGAATTGTCTCTCAATAGCGAAGACGTCCGACCTATGTACCAGGAACGAGATGCTCTAGTCAATACGTTACAACCTGCCGGGGTTTTTTTCTTTTTGTCCAGAGATACAAAGTAACAGGCACGATATGTTTCTTGAGGGTCGATTATGAGAGAACCAAGCAACTTGACTATTAGTATCCAAGAACACTCATTATATCCACAACGAGTACAAATTTCAACCCCATGAGTGATAAACATAGATCGTAATTCGCAAGTTTGCACTCGTAACCTATCTACAATCCTATGGTAATAAAATCAATGACCAATACAAGCCATAGGTGAACGCCAAGTATCCCAATAACCCAACTCAAGAAATACATTTAACCAGGGGGTAGTTGACTGGCATCAACAACCTCATCTGCCTCCTTAACAATAGTCTCCTCGGCAGGTCCATACAACGGCGAACGAGGCAATGCCATCAGACCGGTACGCGTGGACTCGAGGATGCCGAATGGTGCTATCAATTTCATGAAAGAGTCGATTCTATCGGGCTTCGCGGACCTGTAATGCTGTGAGCGTTAAGAACATAAAGTGGAAAGCTAGAGAGTGCTTACACCTCAACGATGCAACTATTGGTGCTAATATCCAGAACCTTGCCGCCGAACTGATGCGCGAAGTACGTGATTGACTTCAGGTGTTCATGCTTATGTCGTAGGGCCTGGCTAGCAACCATCTTGCTGGGGTGGAAGTCTTGGGATATATCTCCCAATGCCTTCTCATCGGCTCCAGCATCTATCTCGGCGGTCATCTCGCGGTGATGTGCCAGAAGCTCCTCGAAGTATTCTGGCCCCAGGATATTGATCTTGGCAAGAAGCAACTCGCGCTGGACGAGAGCAGCGTTGGTGTAATCCAAAACAGCCCACACAGGAACCAAGTCCTCCAATTGGCGGCGGGCTTGTTCGACCACGCCATCTTGACCAGTC
Organism: Xylaria longipes; assembly: GCA_025201785.1. Lineage (NCBI taxonomy): Eukaryota > Fungi > Ascomycota > Sordariomycetes > Xylariales > Xylariaceae > Xylaria > Xylaria longipes. The sequence goes on from MU619859.1 coordinate 17,717, forward strand.
AGAACAATGGTCATACGAGACAGATCCTCCACTTGCGTGTTACAAACAACCAACGAATCGATGTTGAAACCACGGGCCGCCAAGATACCAGAGACTCGTGACAGCACACCGGGCTCGTTCTGGACCAGACAGTTGAGGACATGGCGCTTAGGCGGGGTTGTCGAGGGAATCGGCGTCTCGTAGAGGATGTTAGATACAGCTGACTGGGCTGACCATGACGACGGCGTGTCGCTGGTGGGGAGGGGAGCTTGACGGCGGCGAAGGGCTTTGTAGGCAATGGCCGAGGTCGAGCTGCTTGAACTCCATCGAGTAGCGGTCTGCGGACCAGCACGCACAGCGGCCGCGGCAGCTCGTAAGCAATGGCTTGGGACTAACAATCGAGACGCCATCTTCCCGATCAATTGGGACTGGAAGACCCTGTGATTAGAAATTGGCTGTTCTCGAGAGCTGTGTTGTGTATGGCAGTGTTCAGTTGATCGTTTGACTCACAACATAAGGAGAAAAAAGCTAGTAGATAACTATTACGCTAATAAAGTATGCGTCGTGGTGAAGCTTGACTAGGTTTGCTGCGAACATCGGAGACGTCTTCGGCTGTTCTAGACCCACCCGGACCCGACTTTACACTAGGTGTGCACTAGTAGTACCCAGGTGCATGTGCCCAGCCCTCGGTACCTAGGTACCTACCCAGGTGGTGTTCACTGTGTGTCCCTTAGATACATACACGGCCGGGAGCGTACAGAATGCATCAAACGAAGCAAGCCCCACTTCAAAGCCCCACCTACCTACTTAGGTACCTACTCTTGTCCAGCTTGGTCACCTACGCTAGTCCTGGTTCGGCTCTCATTATGGAGAGGCCGCTACATGCCAAGCCTACATTTTTCTAAACTGGCTGGCTGCAAGGGGATCTCTGCATCTTCAATTGTTCCTATCTTTGGCCTTCCTCAACTGCGGCATCCTTCTCCAACACCAGCCACCCTGCTGCCTTCAGCACAGCTAGAGCCACATCCTTCCGTCGGCGACGAACCAGATATCTTCCACACATTAGCGCTACCAGTAACCCGTGTACCATCCTCCTCGCGGCAGCCATGGACGACACGGAACGCCGTACGGCGAAGCGATCGCGTTTTGACCAGACGGAGCCCGAGCCTCGTCGCTCGAGATTCGACCGCAGATCCCGCTCGCCCGCCGCCCGCAAATCAGACAGCACGCGCGACCGCAGTCCTCTGAACAGGGGTGCCGACGGCGCAACGCCAGAGACAAAGAAGAATCCTGTAGATGCTGCAGCTGCTGCAGGTTGGTCCAATTCACGTCGTCACATGTCACTAACAGTCCGAGTGCGGGTGCTAACGTCGCATCCTAGCTGCCGCCGCTGCCAAGATCAACGCACAACTGCAGGCGAGAAAAGGCATCCAGCACGTTGATGTGCCACCCATCAAGTCTTCTTCCTCTAACTCGGCCGGTGCGGACGATGCGAATGCTGGGAAGACGGGGAACATCAATGGTGAAGTCTATGTGTCCGACGGCGATTACATCAAAGATATCGAAGTCAACGATTTGCGAAACCGGTACCTGCTAACCAAGGGATCCACGCAAAAAATGGTAAATAGTGCCCTTGGTCAATTTCTACTGATCCATTTCAGAGTGCTAGCCCCTTGACTGGGCCCTTTCTTCCAGTCTCACTCCCAGTCGTGTACGGACAGTGTAGCTTACATTGAAGCATACTAGCTCGCACACGACTCCCCTCTGTGGCATCTGCTGACCTCCGCTGCGTGATCTAGATTAAGGAAGACACCGGAGCCGGTACGAGAAACCTCCCAGATTTTCTGTTGATTTCTTGATAGAACAATGGTTGACTTGAAAAGATGTCACAACTCGCGGTGAATACTACCCGGACAAAAGCATGGCCACGCCCACAGTATGTAATTGGATTCGTGCAAGTCCAAAGGCTAGGCTAACATGTCACCAGGCACCTCCTCTATATCTTCATGTTACCAGTACCTCGAAGGTTGGCCTAGACGCAGCGGTTAAGAAGATCGAGGAGATGATGAAGCAGGAGTTGCCAAATTTGGTTGACGAACGACGGTTTCGCCGCCGCGATCAAGAGCAGGTAGAGCGTGACGAGTACGGACGTGTGAGTCTCATACCAATGAAACAGAAATGACTAGTGCATGAGATAACTGGACGCTGACTTGGACCTAGCGCAAATGGCCCGAAGCCAAGATACCTATCAGCCTCGAGCCTGTTCAGGGCTTTAATCTACGTGCACAGATTGTTGGTCATGGAGGCGCGTACGTAAAACATATCCAGCAAGAAACTGGATGTCGTGTGCAAATCAAAGGTCGAGGGTCAGGTTATCTCGAGGCATCGACAAACCGTGAGAGTGACGACGATATGTATCTTCACGTAGCGTAAGTACACCGCTTCTGCTTATCTCTCCGTCCCTCTATCACGTAAATCATCTAATATCAATGTAGGGGTCCCGACCCTAATATGGTTGAGAAGGCTAAAGAACTATGCGAGGATCTTGTTGGTAAGGTGAAGGAGGAATATGAAGAATTCAAGACACGTCCTCCAAGACAACACTACGGTGGCCATGGAGGTGGTGGAGGCTATGGAGGCGACCGATATGGCGGCGGTGATCGGTACAACGGCGATAGATACGGCGACAGACATGACAGAGGTGGAAGCCGTTCTGGTTCATACGGCGGACATGGCGGTTACAGCAATTCACCTGCTCCCGCTGGCAACGTGGCTTCCCCTATGCCTGGAGGTGCCGGCAGCCCCCCAGGGGCCACTAGTGACTATGCAGCTCAATATGCCCAGTACTATGGCGGACAAGACCCCTACGCCGCGTACGGAGGCTATGCAGCGTAAGTCTCATATCCTTCGACCTTCTATTGCATGCTAACGTTCTCCGTGCCTTAGGTATATGCAGTACTACCAGCAATATTACGCTGCTGCTCAAGCAGCCCAGCATGGCTCGCCCGCGCCCGGAGCATCAGGTTCACCTCCCCCGCCACCGCCAACGGAAGCTCCCCCACCACCTCCTCCGGGAGGAGCCGCTCCCCCACCGCCACCTCCCCCGTCGGGATCTCCTCCAGCTTACGGAGCTGTATGTTTGATGAGTCCAAGAGAGTCTAACCGCGTTGGCTAATTATGATACCAGGTCCCACCTCCTCCTGGGCTATAGGTTGATTTTCACTGGAGTTGTTGACGGTCGAGGAGCAATGCCATTAGCAGACAGACGCTCACCCTGTCTAGCTTGTTACAAAAGGGGAGCAAGAACTTGATGTTGGAGGACTGGGCAAAGCATGGTTGGCGTGGTCAGATGTACCTCGCTTTGATTCCCGGGATGTTTTGCCATCACTAGCTATAGGTGTGATCTTCAGGCGCATACTCAAAGACAGCATGTGCTACTGCTGGTACATGGGAACAATGGCTTGTAATTGCAGGAATCGCGAGACAATTGTAGAGTTATCTAAGAGGCACCTCAGGAGGTGGTGGGTATCTGCATACCTAGGTAGGTACTACCGGAGTACCTTAATATAGCCAGGGGTCGCAGCTGCCCAGCTTCTCCCCTCTATCGATAAGATGAGACCTCCAATAACGTGCGTGAAGCACTCACATAGCTCCCACCTTCATCCTCCCGCAATCCATTCATTTATACCACGTGCTGTGAACGTGATGGCCATGCAACAGCTCGTGTGCAAGCCGACATAAGACACAGCTTCCCAGAAACAGTGCTTCTTCAGTACGTCCCCATTTCTTACGCCATGAGTCATCAGCGATACCCCTCCATTGACCCCAAAGAACCACATTCTGTCTCGCTCAAAGTCCTACGGTAACCGAAGCTTCTATTTCAAGTCCTTGATGATTTGATTCTAATTGACCGTCCAAGCCTCTCGCGGCCGTCCCTTGTTGTGCAACAACCTCTTCCCACGCCGCTGTCTGCCCCCTCCGACGATGCCGCTCCCATTCCAGCCTCTCTCGCCTACAGCGCAAACAGCGGCACGAACCCAAAGCCGTTTCTCTTGACACCAATACTAAATTTGCCCCCGTCCTTTGGCACCGCATACGCTGGCGAGACGTTCAGCTGTACACTATCTGCCAACCATGATATACCAGCAAATCCAACTGAGGCGGAGACAACGTCGGCTCTGCCTGCGTCCGGCGGCACACTGGCGCAACAAGCTAAGAAGAAGTTCATTCGCGATGTGCGCATCGAGGCAGAAATGAAGAGTATGCATTCTCAAGTCTTTTGCTTCTGTCTGCTTCTGCATGCTCCCAACCCCCCCAAGAATGAGTCAGATCGTCACCACAGAGGGCAAGTTCTAGACTAACACCGGAACTTTTATAGCCCCCAGTGCGACCACACCGCAAAAGATAGCCCTACAGCCTGCAGATCCACCGACCGCAGACGGAGGAAACGATGCTGGAAAGCAAGGCAGTGGCACAGATCTCGAACCCGGCCAATCGCTACAGAAGATTGTTAACTACGAACTTCACGAGGAGGGAAACCATGTGTTGGTTGTCACTGTCAGTTACTACGAAGCCACCGAGACAAGCGGACGGTTGCGCACATTCCGCAAGTTGTACCAGTTCATCTGTAAGGGCTCGTTGATCGTGCGGACAAAGGTCGGGCCACTCCCCCCTCCGACGACTCGCAGTGGTTCCGGAGGCGTTGGCCGACGCTGGGTCATGGAAGCCCAGCTTGAGAATTGTAGTGAGGATCTCATGCAACTGCAGCGCGTGCGATTGCAGCTCGAGCCCGGATTCCAGTATCAAGACTGCAACTGGGAGGCCAGTGGCGGGGGCAAGCCGCTGCTTCACCCCGGCGAGGTCGAGCAATGCTGCTTCATAGTCGAAGAAGAACAAAGGGATGCCGTCGCCGAGGACCGTGACGGAAGAATCCTCTTTGGCGTCCTGGGCATAAATTGGCGAAGTGAGATGGGCAGCAAGGGCTTCTTGTTGACAGGCAAGCTTGGGACTCGCGTTGCGGCTAGATAGGGATCATGGATGCAAGTGCCGGTTTCGGGCGCCGGACCAGACTCCGTATGATGAGTTATGCGAAAATACCTAGTTAAATGAGAGCTCGAACATTGATACCCCCTACATTGGATGGAATTATTTACCGGGCGCTGATGTGCTTGTCTTCTTTGGCTGAGGTAAGTTATCCTATTTATCTTCATGGTTGGGTCTGCAGTGATGGCTGCATATATCCTATGAATGGCAAATCCTATAGATTTTAGGTTTGTAGGCTGTATGACGGGATGCGCTCTTCCACTCTCAACCTAGCATCACATCTCATTGGGAGTCCTCTGCTACATATGGCTCTTAGTCGAAGCGTTGATATATAATCTTCATGTGTTTACCCCTGTTCTTGAAATGATACATCGACACCCGCCCGTCGTTCAAACTTCACTGCAATTTTAGCATCAACGCAGCGGGAGATGTCTCCACTCTATGATACAGTCCCCAATGAAGATGTTATATTTAACTCAAAAAGTCACTGGCTACCTACTTACCTAAGGTAGGTAGCGAATCTTGGGCAAAGTCACATGTATGTACTTAGTGGTGTATGCTTAACTCACCCCTTACTTAGTTACGTCATCCGCGTCCGCTCAGCCGGATAGCCGGCCGCCCCCGGCGCTGGGAGCAAGGCAAGGGACCGAGCGCACACACGGTGGCACGGTTTTGCTTTTCTATGGGTCGAGCTTGGCGATCGAGGATGGGATTACACGGCTCAATGTTGCCATAGTTACCTACCTAAGTAGATTGGTAGGTGCTTGTTAACGCAGATTCTAAGTTCGCAGCAAGATATCTGTCTGCATCAGAAATCCCCTATATCAAGGCGGCAAGGCAAATAAATGGATGCCGACCGATCCCCTTTGTCCTATAATTATATAAGAGGCAGTGCTTGAATACGAGATCGAAATTACCGGGACGCAGGGTTCAGATGTTATTTTTGAAACAACTCAATGCTTCATGATGCGACTGTACGGACGTAGCAAATAGCCTTATTACCTCGGAAGACCGTGCTGGCTTAAAAAATGGCACCTGGTGTATCCGTGCCTGAAGATTCCCCCATTGAGCCTAGTTGAGTTACATGTCACCTCGGCCGCTATTTTTCATAAAGCAGGCATAGACGAAGACATGGTAGAAGAAAATAATTGATCATAAACACGCGTGTAATATGGGTGCTTAGCGCGCATAGGCGCAAACACGAACCTAGTTCATACAAATGTTTTCGCAGTATGCAATGTTTTTGGGGTATGGTGATCGATCACAAGCTTACATCCCAAGGCGCTGGGTCACTTGACGTATATCGCGTCCTTGCCCAAGTGACGATCACGTAGCCTAATCCGAACCAAACAGCGTGCCAGTAGAATATGCAGGGGGAGGATGTTGGATAGTCCAGACCCCGAGTGCTTTACCAATAGCGTGGGTGGCACGATTCATACCTGGTAGAGGTTATTTTTATAATCCCAAAGCTACGTTGCCATTGTTGGTAAGAACGCGTTCTCACGCGTAAAGAGCTATTTTGACCCCCCACACGTAGAATAGGTTCTTTGGTGTTCTAGGCTGGGTTTCCCCAGTATGGACAGAGACGGGAAGGAGCACGTGTCGCGCCAAGTATCCATGAACCGGAGCGCACAGCACCCTGACTCAAGGCTATATGGGGTTTGGCACGAGGCCCCAGGAACAACTGGCTGATAGGCAGGAACGCCGTGTCATGGTGCCAACACGAACCATTTTTGGTCCACCTGGTTCCAATGTGAGCTTGTCGATAGGATAGGTGCCAGATTGTGGTAGACATAATTTAATGCACCGCGATGAACCACCATTTGTTTGTTGATTGGACTGGGAGTAGCACCAGCGTTACCCAAGCACCTATGATCTAGTGCAGATACGTGCTTGGTAATTAAAGTAGCTATAAAGTAGGGTAATGAATAAATCCGGTTGAACGGAAAAGCAAGGTGCTGATCGCGAAGAGGTTCGGCGACGTGTACTATCACACACCTGCAGATGCTGGCGCTCTGATAGAATAAAATATTGGCACTATGTTAGGTATCAGCTGATCGTCCTATAATATTCGATGGACACGTTTTGTTTAGAGTGCATATCTCATTAAGATCAATGAATGACGTCAAGTAGTTAGTTAGTCAATTAGCGCACTGATATTTTAGCCTTTTTGTTGAAGAGAACCTGCCATCAGCGCGGTCCTCGAGTCAATATCCTTCTGTCTTAGCGTTGCAATGGTGGACTAAGAGTATTCCTTCTTGGTAGTCTAATAAGAGTAAGCTACTATAAGAAACAACTTTCGGTGGAAATCTGATCACCTGCAGGAGTCGGATCCCGCAACGAAGACGTTGCCAAAAGGAGCTGGTTCGTTGAGCTCTGTTCGGCATCAATCCTCCTTTACTAGGATTACGGCCACGCCGCTCAGAAGGCGACATGTTGGGCAAAGGTCCGTCAATACGTGCTTATGTAGGTAGTACGGAACTAACGCCTGGAGCTATTAATCCTTCTGACGGATAACTGACAATTGAGAAGAGAGACACTGGACTGTTGACGATTTGAGTTTGTAACGGTTATATGCTTGTCGGGATAGTTGTTGTTGTTATATGCCTGTGACAAAAGTGAATACTTGGCTAGTTTCCGGGACTTGCACATAGGAATTAGGGCGAATATAAGTCGTGCCTTCGTACTATTGGCTGCTCTTTGTGCCGTTTGACGTACAGTAGTCAGGCGATAGAAAAGGGGCAACAAGGGGCGCCCAATAGATGGATGGCCTCTTGGATCTAGTGCATGTGCTGAACACAGTTCATGTGCATCACAGTTGCTGTATTTCCTGCTTGGGCGGCGTGCACCAAACCCACTGTGAAGCATGATGGTTGCCGATTCTGGCTGGGTAACTGCAGTGGTGTGGTGGTCTGCCTCGTGTGAATGGCGACTGTATCGAAGCCGTCTCCGTTTGGTGGGAATCGGCAGTGCTCGGGTCAGGTACGGTGCATGTCGCGTACCTACATACACACATAGGCTATATACATACAGCAGTATAGCCGTACATGTTATATTGTCTGTAGGTCAGCAATGGGTGGCCAAGGTCTCCAAGACACGTCGCTGGCTCAACCCCCTGCTTCGTATACATATTTGGTAGAGATGATTTGGCGATGTGGTAGAAAGCCATGCCTAATTATTGTTGGTAACCTTCGGATGAAAAGGAGCCTAACGGGAGGTGGTGCTTTCGGTGACCTGAGCTACCCGCTGTTGCGGTGTGCACTACTGTACTTTAGTTTTCTGTGGAGACGATCCGTAAGACTAAAAGGAGACCGACCTACTCCGTAGTCTTTGGAAAGCCTCCCGCAATCAGATTCTTCTTCGCACTGCGAATCGGTATTCGTAGTGTAGGGTAACCTGTGCCTGGACGGGATTGTCTGGATATCAAATCCGTTTCTGCTACACCGCCCGGTTGACTAATACCAGAGCCTAGCGTAGGGAGTTGGCATGCCTCGCACGATACTACACTGGCGTCCTGGTGGCTCCAATACGAACCGACATTCCCACTGGGATGTAGGGGGATGGGTTGGCGACCCATGAATACCTATACAGTAGGTGGGTTGCCCCTTGTTCAAGATCAGAAATCGCACGTTGGATAACGGGTAAAAAGTTGTGGGACAAGAGCCCCTTGCTGGGAAAGTGTGAGTTTAAACCAACCGAAGCACATCCGTTGATTCGGGCACCGTCCGCTTTCCATCATATTTAATATACTTTTTAATCGCGAAATGTCTACCGACGTGGTTTCTCAGAAACGAGAAGCCAGTGCTTAGGTTTTAGCACAAGCGCCGTTGACGATGGCTAGCGCTTTAATCGCCTGTTTAGGGACTTAGTGTCGATAGCCTACGAGCTACCCTTGACATGGATGATGAATAGGTACAGGTCAACAGGATGATAATGGTGTAGCGCCGCGCTAGAGCTTGTACTGGCAGGGGTTTTTGGTAAAGAAAATATCCACATCTACTTGCTGAACAGGGGACTGGTTTGTGGCAAAAAATATCGAGACTAATCAACAGCTAAATTTCTACTTAATTTATATATCAGCCTTGTTGATTGGCAGTACTTTTGCGTTTTTAGTTTCTAGCGCGGCGCTACACCATTATCATCCTGTTGACCTGTAGGTACCCTGACGAATCCGTCCGCGAGGTGGAGTGTGCGGGTGGTGTTTGCTTGCATCCTTGCGTTTCATACAGTGAACGAACCGTAGCCGTGAAGGTGAATATACAGTGCCTTGTATCTGACCCGACTGCGCAAGTCATGATGAGGCGGCTAGATTGTCAACATGGCTACTTAAGTATTCAGCTCTCGTCGAACAGGCGCCTAAATGATATAATGATATAGAGGTAGTAGTCATGGTATTTATTACCTGTCGTGGAAAGCGTCTCTGACATCAGAAGGGATGAAAGCCACAGCTGGCCACAGGGACTCCTAAAAGGGTATCTCCCGAAGTAGGGACTTATTGGGAAGGGATGGTGGGGGAGAGAAGCGAGCTTGGCAACTTGGAAGCCTCAATGCTCACGATCTGCAGAGGTGTATACTTGCTAAGGATCTTCTTAGCGCGTATGTCTGGACACTGCTGTACGTATACAGTGAGGGGTACCACACTATAGCACTTCTTCGATATACCTAAGTAGGTAGGTACCACTTGCCCAGATAGGTACTTACCTACTCACCATTGTAACATGTGAACAAGCTAAACGCCTCAGGGTCAACTGTTAAGGGTTCGTTTGGCGCTCGTTTAGGAATTTTCGGTTAGTTACTGTACACCAGTTAGGTAGGTAGGTAGGTAGGTACCTACCTAACCGGACCCTTCCAAGATGACTTATTATTAGCTAAAAATGTTCAGTTAAACTTGACGCGTCTGATCTCCCTCAGGTTGCTACCTAGGTACCTACCTACCTATACAGCTGGCGTAGCACAGCTAGCTAGCCGTACCTGACCTGCCTAACCACTGCCTACAACCTTCCCTCTTACACCTTTTTCACTTCTTGGAAAAGGCCCACATTTTCCTTGGTTAGGAAATATTTCGAACTATCTCTAGCTTTACGCCTATAAACACCGGGCTTACGCCCATCCCAATAATCCTGCGTACTTTAAACCCCTTAAAATATTTATTACTATTATTATAAAAAGGCCCCCGGGCCTCCTTATTACTGCTTATAGCTTATAGCCTACGGTACTACTGCTATTAAATACTCTTAGGTTTAAAAAGTTTTAATTTATTTTTATTTTATTTAAAAAATAAAATAAAAACTTTTTTATTTATAAAAAAATTATTTTAGCTATTACGCTAGCTATTAATTTAATATTATTAATACTAGCTTTTATAAACTTTTTATATTTATAATAAATAAAATAAATAATTAATATAGTTTTTATGTTTTTATTTAAACTTATTAAAAAAAATACTATAATAAACAAACGTTTTATTTTTTTTTTTTTTTTTTTTTTAGCTTTTTTTATTAAAAAAATAAATATTAAACTTTTTTAATTTATATAAGCTATATTTAATAATATAACCTTTATTATATAAAAAATAAAAAATAATAATAAAACCGCGTTTATTATAATATATAATAATATTTTTAACTAATAAAAATTATATTTTTAGTTTTATTTTAAAAATAAACTAAATATTTTAAATAAGCTTAACTTTAATAAAAATTTAATTTTTTTTTTTTTAAATAAGTTTAATTAAACTATAATAAAAAAAAAACTTTATAAAAAAAAAAAAACAAGCTTAAGCTTTTAAATTTTTTTATATATTAATAAAAAGTTTTTATTTAAAAATATAAGCTTTATTAATTTATAAATTTTATTATATAATTTATTAAACTTAATTTTAGTTTTTTTTTTTATTATTATTTTTATTATTATTAAATAATTAATATATTATAAAAATTAAAAAACGTTAGCTATATTATTAAAAATAGCTAATAAACTTATATTATATAAAATAATTTTAAAAATAAATAAAAAATAGTTAATATATATAATATTAAATATTTTAAACTTTATTTTTTTAAAAAGCTATATATTTATTAACCTTTTTATAAAAAAAGTTTATACTTATATAAAATAATAGCTAAATAAAATTATATAATTTAAATATAACTTATTAAATTAAGTTATTTTATTATTTAAACTTATAAAAAAAAACTTTATATTTTTTAGCTTTAAACTTTTTAAACTTTTTTCACGTATTATTTTAATAACTTAATATAATAACTATTAAAAATTTTATAACTTTTAAAATTATAAAAAAAAATAAATATATATTACTTATAAAAAAAACTATATTTTTAAAGCCTACTATAGATTAAAAAAATATATTAACTATTATAGCTTATATTTAGCTTTTTTTACGTTTTACCTTATATAACTAACTATAAAAAAAAAAAAATCGTTTAATTTGCTAAAACCTAGCTTTAAGCTTTTAAATAACTAAAAAATAAAATATATAAAATTAATAAAAAAGCTACTAATATAGTAATTAATAAAAAAAAAACCTTAGTCCTAGTACTAGTTATAAAAATTATATAAACTATATTTATATTAGTTAAAAATAATATAAATATAAAAAATAGTATTAAAAAAATTAAATACTTTATTTTAACTTTTGCTACTTTTTTATTAAAAAATATATTTTTTATTAAATAAAAAAATATATATAGCGCTTAAAAATATGCTAGCTTAGTTTTTTTAAAAAATAAATTTTATTTTTTTTTTTTTAAAAACTTTTTATTAACAGCTATTATTTTTAAAATATAAAACGTTTATATAAGCGCTAGTTAATTTTTATAACCTATTAAAAAACTATAGCTTTGTTTTAACTTTATTTTAGGTTTTTTTTTAGCTATATAATTAGCTATAAAAACTAAAAATATAAAAAATACGTTTTTATTTTTTATAATTAATAGTTTTAAACTTTTTTATAAACCCACTTTTTAAACCCTCCTACTTTTATATAAACGGAGCTAAGCTTAAGCAATAAGTTTTTATAATAATTTAAATAAATATATAATAATTAATATTTATATATAAAATATTAATTATTACTACTAATAAACTTTAAATAAATATTATTTTTATTTAAAAACTATAAACTAAATTTATAAATATTAAAAATATATATAAAAACTATTTTTTATATTAATATTTCGCTTTTAAAAATAATTAAAATATAAATTTTTTAAATATTATAATATATATATATAATAAATAAAAAATAATAATATATTTTTTATTTAATATAATATATTTTAATATTATTTATATATAAATATATAGTTTTATAATATATAATATATATTACCTGCTATATTATTTAATAAATAACTTTATTATTTTTATTTTAAAATTACTTTTTTATTTAAACAATATATTAATAGTAAAAAATTTTAACGCTATATATTAAACCTAAGCCTTTAAAGTTAATAACTTTTATAATATAACGTTTAATAATAAAATTATAAACTATATTATAAATAAAAGCTTTATATAATATATAATAAAAACCTTTATATATAATACTAGCTTTATATTAAACCTAGTTATAAACAACACTTTTAGTATAACGGCTTAAATAAACAATAATTTTTATTTTAAATTTAACTACTTTATAATCCGTATAATTATCCCACTTTAAAACCCTTTATTATTTTTATTAAAAGTATATACACTAATAATATATATTTATAAGTTAATATAGTAAAATAACTATCCAACAGAATTAAAATCCTTAATTAGCTACTTATAATAAAAACAGTTAAAACCCTAGCAAATTTAATTACTTTAGTTTTAACTAATATTTTTAATACTATTATTAAACCCGCGGGTAAAAAATATTATAATACGCCCTAATAAAACCTTAAAATAGCTTTTTTATAAACAAAGCTTGTTAAAAACAAATATAATAATACTAATATTTTAAAATAACGCTAAAAACTATAATAACTTATTAAAACAGCTAAATAAAACTATTAATATAATAAAATTTAAAACATAAACAATATTATTAAACTTTTTACTATAGCTAAATAAAAAACTTTATTTAATAAATTAAAAATATTTTTATTTAAATATAATAATAAAATATATATAAACTTTAAAAAAAAAACTAATATTTTAGTAAATAATATTTTAATAGTTTATATTATTAATAATAACGTTTAAAACTTGTTTAAAAGTTATTAAATATTACTTTTTAAATATTAATAAAAATTTTAATATTAAATAATAATAATAAAACTTAAAACTTATAAAATATATTATAAAGTTAAATTTATTACTTTAAAAGTTAATAAAATTAATATTATTTTATTTAAATAAATATAATATATTATAAAAAAAATAATAATATATTTTTATAAAGTATATTTAAAGCTAAAATACTACTTTATTTTTTTTAAAAATATAAAAATTATATTTTTTTTAAAACTTAATAAATTAAACTATATTATTTTTAAAATATAACGCTTTATATTTTTTTTATTTTATATAAGCAAAAGCTTAAAAAAGCTTTTTACTAAAAGAATATTATACGCGGTTATTATTAACAAGGTTTTATTTTATTAATAATTTAAAACTTTTTAAAATTAAGCCGTAGTAAATTTAGTTTTTATACTAGTTTATAATATTAAATAAAATATTATTATTAAAAAGTACGTTTTTTTTATTTTTACTATAAATATAATAAAAATATTTAATATAGTTTTAAAAAACTAGATTATTTTTTAATTATTATAATAAAGCTAGGATTATAAAATTATTAAATAAATATAGTTATTTATAACTAGCTAAACTATTATACTACGCTTAAACTTAACAACTTTTTTTTTATATATATTAAAATATAGTTTTTTTTAAAAATTATTAATATTATTTATTTTATTTATATTTTTTTTTTTATTTTTATTTAAATTAAAAATTTTAAAAAACTTTTTTAAATATATAAATAATATAATATTAATAAAATATAACTTTAATTTAAAAAATAATATATTTATTTTTATACTATATATTAGCTAAGCTATAAACTAAAAATATAAAAATATTATTTTTTTTAAACTAAATAAGTATAAACTATTATATATTAATAAAAAAAATATTAAAATAAAAAACTTAATAATAATAATAAATACTATTATTAATTTTTTTTTTATTTTTATTTAATAGCTAAAAGTTTATTTAAATAAATAATTAAAATTTAAATACTATATTAATATTTAAATAAAATATATAGCATAAGTAAAAAGCTTTTTTTATACTTTTAATAATATAAAAAAAAAAACTTTTTTATATATTTTATTAATAGTTATTAAAACTATAGCTGTTTTTATAGCTATTTATAGTAGTATAGTATAATATTTAAGCTTAAATAAATATTTTTTTTAAAATAAAAATAAACTTATTATAGTAGGCGTTTTTAACCTAGTAAATAAAATTTATATAGTTTTTAGCCGGGCGGTTAAAATAGTATTTTTTATATAATATATTTTTTTTTTTACAGCTACTTTATATAAAGCAGAACTACCGGCCGGCAAACCTTACTTAAACTATATCTAGCTTTTATTTTTAATAAAAATAGCTAAACTGGACTATTTATACCTACTAGCTATATAAATAAATAATTTTATTATTAAACATAAAACTATATTTTAAAAAATAAAATTATTTTTATTAAAAATAAATAAGTTTTTTTTTTATTTTTTTTTATTATTATAAAAAAGCTTATATTTAACTAAAAAATCTAAATATACGGTTTAATATAAAGCTTAAGCTTAAAAAATACTTGCTAAATAATAAAATAATAAATTTATTTTTTTAATATATAATAATAGGTTTAAAAATATATTAATAGCTTAAAAATATATAATTTATTTAAAAAAGGTTATTATATACTAAACTTTTAATTAGCTTAATAAAAAAAAAATATTTAATATAAAATATATTAAAATATTTAAAATATTTAAATAGTTTATTATTAAATATAAAAAAAAAAGCTTATATTTTTATTTTTATTTTAATAATACAAGTGTTTTTATTAATTTATTTAATATAATACTAGTTAGCTTAAGCTGTAGGTTTTCGGAGTTTTATAAAATAACAGCCTTATTTTATAAATATATATATTTATACTAGTTATTAAACTATATAAATATATTTAGTAATAAAGCAGCAGATTAATACGTTAATAAATGTTTAGTAAAACTTTTACTTTATAACTATTTATTTTAAATATAAAAGCTGTTTTATATATATATACGGGCTAAAGCTAAATTTAAATTTAAAAAACTAGCAAAGAACTAGTAGTATAAAAACAAACCCGCTTTTTATTATAAACTAAAGTTATTTTAGCCCTAAAAGTTTAAAAAACTTTTTAAACTAAACCTTTTTAAAAAAACGTTTTATAAATTATTAGCTAAAAAAAACAGCTATAAGGATTTCGCTTTTTATTATAAAAAGTTTAATTATTTTTTTAACAAAATTAAACTTTATATATATAAAAAAAAAATAAACTAAAAATATATTTTTAAATATTTAAACTAATAAAATATAATTTCCGGGGTTATTTTTTAAAATAATAATAAAAAAACATTATTTAATAAAAAAACAGCTAAAAATTTTTAAAAATACTAAAAATAAAAAATACTACTAATAAAAAAATAAAAAACTAACTAATAAAAACTTTATTTTAAAAGTTTAAAAATAAAATTATATTTAATATATATTTAAAACTAGTTAATAAAAAAAAAACTTTTTTTTTTTAAAAGTTTTAAAAAAAACCAAGTATAACTATACCCTTTATAATATAAAACTAATAAAAATAACTAACTACTTTTATTAAAAAATATTTATAAGCTATAAACAAAGTAAGCAAAACCCGTATAATTTTTTATTTTTATTAGTTATTTTTTTTATTAAGCAGCAGCGGGCTATACCGCTATCTTTCTTAATATAAGCCCAGAAGGGTTAAATAAAAGGCCTAGCTCGGTTGGCTGCACAGCTTTAGCAGCCATAATTATACTATAATTAAGCTAGTAACCCCTAAGTTAAACGTTAATGACACTACTACTACTACTACTACTACTACTACTACTAACCACTGCCTAGGTAAGTACTTACTTAGGTAGGTAAGTACCTACCTACCTGGGTCCAGGGGCGTGCTCCTGTTATGCATGAACCCCTCCCCCCAGTCCATCCAACAACCGGCCATTGACAGATCAAATCCTCTATCTTCGATCGTTACCCCCATGGTCCCATGGTCTTTGCGTTGGTTTGGTCTTGGAGCGACCCGTCCTCTCATTTTTCTCTCTTGCATTGCCAACAGCCAGCATTCTGCTTGATTCCCCCTGTTTCCTCTGCATGTCGTGGGAGACTGATGTGACGAGTGGTTACATAGAAGTCGATGTCGACAGGCGAACTGGGTGTTTTTAGTCTGGGATTCGTCTTATTTGTGTCTGGAGTCGCCCATCCACCCTCCACCCTCCAACCCCCCTCCCCCATTCTCCCGTCCCATCTCGAGATAAGTGGTAATCAGTGCCCGTTGTCGTCCTCGTTCCGTACCCCCATCCGATCGAATAAACGGCCGCAGAGGCGTCTGCAGGTGCAACCGGCGCACTGCATGTCTGTCTAAGTCGCAGCAGCGGACCACACTGCAGTTCAGTGTCTCACAACCATTGCCCGTCGAAACAACGAATACTTCCAGACAATCAATGCACACGCAGACTACGAATTGGGAACAAGAGGACGGATATAATTCGAGTGCATTGATCACCCGTCAGTAATCCATTACACTGGCTTATTCATTCGCGTAACCTCTTTTTTGCCCTTCTTGTGCCGGGGCAGAGAGCAGAAGCCGCAAGCAAACACGCCATCATCTCCCCGGCTGTCTTTGCCCCGAAAAGAAAAATCAATCCTGGCTCTCTGGGGCGGTCAATTACTTATACACTTCAGAATACCAACCCATTGTGTAACATCACATTCTTGCGAAAGAGCTCCCTCGATTCGAGTCTAGTCACGAGCCGACGTGCCATTGGCTTAGGCACACGATAAACCGTCGGTGTTATCGATATTTCCCTACTATAGAGAACATTCGTTCCAGTCCAATTTGCAGGAGCCTTGGTGGGAAAATAGTACCAACACCTTGTACAGTATACTCACAATTAGTGAGCGCGGCAGAAGAACTGAATTGGCCGTATATCTGAGTCAACAACACCAATCTGAACCGCTGCCTAGAACTTCTACCGATATCTCTGATGCACGCCTAAGTCTTGTGAAGGGGTATCTCAGGAAGCTCCTGGCACGGTCGTAGTGTGGCTTCTTTAAACGACTGGTTTTCGAGTCCTTCGGCTTCATTCACTCCTCTGCCCATAAAATCGATTTGTGGAGGGCTGCCAAGGGCTGCAATGCAATGGAGAGCCCCTCGGCACCGCTGGCGGACTATTTCTGGATCGCGGGCATCGAGTCCGTATCCTACAACGACTCTACCGTGCCCACGACTCCGAATCAAGTAAATACTACAATTGCTGAAGATGGCGAACCAGACGACCAATCCGATTCTCAGGCGCCACCTCTTGGCCACAAGCGTTCTGCTCGCCATTCTCGCCAAAACTCGAACAACAGACTTTCCAAAATCTCGATCTCGAACTCGATCCATACCCTAGAGGAGCTCGACGGTAACACGAGAAGCAACAGAAGTAGTGCTACTATTCGACCTAACCCGCCTCCCGGAGGATTTGACCGACCGGATGGAGCTTTGATTGATTTCGACTTCGATAAAGCTCTTGTCAAGTTTGCTGCTGAGCGGGAGAACTTCTTGGAAGACCTCAGTTTCTCCGCGGGTGCGAAAACGCAGACTAGGCCACCGATGGTGAATCCACGAGCGGAGCGGATCAAAGCGGACGAGGCGGCTAACAGCAGATTAAGCCCCCTGAAAGGCATTAGTGGCAGTATTCGAGGGAGCATACGGCGAAAAATCAGCTTTAGGGATATGAACAGCTCAAGGAAGCAGCCAACTACTCCCAGACCCGGTATGGACCCATTTGAGAATACCGTCGCAGGACTCCCTGCAGAAGTCCTTAGCCAAGTCTACGGGAAACACTCCGTGTTCTGTACTGACATCTGCAAATTAGCTTCAGTTCGGACAACGAAACGACTCAGTAATTATAACTCGGTTATTCCTCCCCCTCAGCCTCTTAACCTCGACCCCGATATGCACCCCCTCAAGCGGCGATTTGAACCCGAATTGCTGGATAGGTATCCGCCTCGCAACGCCAAAGAAGATCCGGGGAGGAGAGGGAGATTCCCGGATTACGTGCCGATGTTTGCATTTCCTAATGACATCCAGATAGTGTCATCCGACGAGCGGCCGAGATCGACATGGCATGGCTTTACGATGACGTCGGACGATAACTCCAAGATATACGGCGTGACCGTCATTATATGGATGGCGCTTACGACGGATGTCGCAGAGGAAATTGAGAAGAGATGCGAACTATGGAGGCAAAGCCATATGAGCGAGGAAGAACGAGAGCTTGCTGGCAGTCTGGGGGCAAGACTCGCTGCTGAACGGGCACACTTGTCGCAACTCCTCGCTAAGCTACCAACCGTACCCTCTGGATCGTCGGCTCGCGAGATACTTGATGAACAAATCAGTGCTGTTGAAGAGAAAATCAGCCTGATGGCAGAGATGCTTCGGCCCCTTAGGCATGGGGCTGCATCAAAGATCGATGGGCTGACGGCCGGGGAAAGTGGACTTTGGACCCCTCGTGCATTTGGCATTCTTGGACGCGATGCTACTAGAGCAGGGTTTTGGAAAGACTGGCTCCGAGCCGTCATCGTGCCTATGACCGACGGCGGTATCCTACGGGTCCCTGCGAGCTCTCCGAGAGTAGGGCGATGGCAGCCATTAGAACGCTACGTGGTCAACTTGTGTACAGAAGCGTTTAGCCCTCTCAGTTCCAAAACCCAGGTTGAGATTGGTGTTCGAGAGCTCCGACTTTACGCTCGGGCTGAAGCAGTTAATGAGCTTCCTGGCTCTCGTAACACGGATCTGTATGCGCTCTTCAGATCTTTGTCCCTCGAAAACATAGTGACTCTCTTCGAGTACGCGATGTCCGAATCCCGAATCATCCTCCTCACTTCGCACACTTCGATGCTCCATTTGGCGTCACATGCCTTGGCCAGTCTCTTGTACCCTCTCACCTGGGCTAGCATCTTCATCCCTATACTACCTGCCCGCTTATTATCAGCTCTAGATGCCCCATGCCCCTACATTGTGGGGATCGAGCGGCGTTACGACAACATAGAACTACCAGACGATGATTACGTTCTCGTTGATCTCGATAAAGACACCATTGATTCGACCTCTCAGCCAGTTCGACTTCCCAAGCAAATTCGACGTAAACTCCTTTCTTTACTTCATCTTGCTGCGCCGCATGCTATTCGGTACGGTGTCACATCCGGACCGCCACCGTATGCTATCGAATCCTTCCCTTATGACGCCTTCTCCGCCGAGAATGGCTCGCTATTCCATGAGAGGGCGCAGCCAAGTAGTTTTGCGAAGTGGGTTGCTCAGAGTTCTTCATCCTTTGGTGAACCTGAGCCGAAAGAGTCATTGAGGGTGCCTGTTTTCAATGCTTTTGCCAGTGCGAAGCCGGGAGCTGGCGATCGTCCAACTACTAGCAGATCGAACAAGACTAGCCCTCCGTCTTCTGTCTCCCCTGTTTCGGTTAACTTCCCGCCTATGCCTTCGACGCCGATATCAAAAAGTGATTCGGGATTTGCTCTCTCGGCGACGTTGCGTGAAAAGAGGTCGGGTCACTTCGATGAGAAGGGCCGTCGTAGTTCGTCCTTCGGGCAAGCCCCTTACCACCGGCCTCATGCCCCTTTTCTGAATGGACACCAGGCTAATTTATCCATTTCTGCCATCTCCATCGACTCTCAATCATCTTACGGTGGATTTGGTGGCTATGCTCCATCGACCTATGCACAATCCACTCTCGCTGCTTCCACAATCATGCCGAACATGCTTGTACAGCCGGTGCGTAACACAGAGACGACAGTATGGGTAGAGGGGCATTGCTTCAATTTTACGAACGACATTAGCGTCACTTGTACTATATGCGACGAACGCTCTGAAGGGGACGGGTGCTACAAGTGCTCGGGATGTGGGGCCATTTCACATGGTCGCTGCCTTGGCTGCGTGAGCCTCGTGTGTCCGGTGGCTTTCAACACTGACAAGGTCCGGGCAGCTTTCGTCCGTTGTCAGGCAAGTCTGCTCTACACTTACCGAAAACATCTGGGCAGACCATCAAAGGAACAGAAGAGCAACGGCCAACTGCATGCTTTCGATATGAATGGATTCATCCGGAGCTTACCCTACGACCAGCAAGAGTACGCGGGAATGATGAAAGAAACTCAGGGTATGCAGCTGTTCTTCAATCTTGACTGCCTTCGGTACTAACGTGTTTCAGCTTTCAATGAATTCATCCACTCACGAGAGATGCAACCACCAACTGACCCGGCAATTCATCTCTTTGACGAGATCATCTTGGCCAAGAAGGCCCGTGGCAAACCTGGTCTCACTTCCGGACTGTCTCGTCTTTCTACTATCCGAGCATCTCACGGTGCTTCAAGGAACTTACCTTCCAAGCCTACCAAGTTACCGTCTTACCTGACTGACACTTCCGATCACCTCTGGCGCACTGCTTCCGTACCCATGCCAAACGCCAAGTTTCCAGGTGAATATCGAGCGGTGATAACAAGGATTCCAGCCAGGCTAGACCCCGCCTTGATGAAGGAGCCTCGTGCTATACAAGGTGTCCCGCGACCTGAACAGCGTAAAAGGGGAGTGCTGAGAAAGCAGGTTCCTAGTATGATGGGCATACCAACGCTTTCTTTCCCTGTTCCCACAAAGGAGTCATGACGTTAAACCCAATGGGAAGAGAAAAGTCGAGTCCGGGGCCAAGCAGGGCGATACTGGGCACTACTATGTGCGAGAACAGAATAGAACTGGTCATTCTCCTGGTCCATAGGAGTCTTGAAGAACGTCGGATGGTGTAGGACTTGATCACTCTCGGGAGTTTGTTCGGAGGAAACCCGCACAACGACCCATCGACGCACCTCATCTAAACTCTCCGGAGCTAGGTCGTCATAAGTGCCAGAGTGCACGTATGTTGCTACTTTGCACCGCCACACGACATTGAACATATGCATAAACAAGGGACAGCCAAGAACTCAGAAATTTGATTTCGGCCAAGCTACGTCGCCACAAGGGGCGGGCCCGACAGGACGATCAAAAGGTGGGTTGAGGAACTCTGTCACCCATGGGGAAAAGGGAGATGGAGAGCGGGACCAAAAAGAGTGGACGAGGCCAGGTAGTTTGAATATGTAGAAGAGTAAAATGTGTAATAGATCTTGGCATGGCATGGCACGGCTCAACGGTACAGACACCGACTGCATGGTACGACAAGGCATTTGCATCGCATGGCATTACACGGCATAGTTAGCATGGCCTTTGCGCAGCACAAGGGCGCCATATGTCGGAGAGATTTGATTTAATTCTAATTGGAGCCTTACTCATTCACGCCTTTGCAGTTGAGCTGCTGAAAACAATAAAGCAATCATTGATTTAATTTGAATAGTTGCGGGATTATAGCGGCCAAAGGCAAGGAAGGCTGAGGCAGTCAGTCCTATGTCAGTAAGCTACGTACTCCATGCTGCATTCTCGACTGTCTCGCGTTCGCGAGGTTACGATTTGTCTAGGTTCCAAGAGAAAACTACAAACGTCCCGTGGCACGAAGACTCGGCCAGAAGTACCAAGCATGTAACATCACACGATATAGTACACGCCGGAGATCACGCAAAACATTAGCGCTGCAACGTACGTACATCGAGGGCAAAGACTTGTGTTACCCAATGTCATTCATTCGTGATACGTACCTATTTGGATGGGATGAGCAAAGACCTTTAAGAGAGGAACACACAAAGATGGAATATGACGTTAGTTAAAGAAAGCCAACTCTGCATATCTACGTTATTCTCACCCAACTATCTACCTATCCAAGGCAAAGAGAGTAAGCTACTGTGGACAAGTTGGCATTAGCGAAATGTCTTGATCAGCTCGATGTTTCACGTCTACGCTCCATTTGACGGTCCTTGAACTACCTAGTCGATACGTCCGTACTTGGTAGGAAATGTTTCTGGACAGTCCATGGCAGATTCAATCCCCCACCATCTCTGCGACTCCCTACTGAGAGACATGTGCAACAAGATAGAATCCTTGTTCACCATATGCTTGGGATTGATGTGAAGTAATCTAGGTAATATGAGATTTACTTAAAGTAGGGCCATACGGCTGAAATTCTAACCTGCTTGCCTTTTTCTCCCTTCGACCCCCCGATCTTTTTTCTTTGTTGGGTCTATTCATCTATCATTAGGCCATTTATGAGTCGTGGGTGACTTGTTTGGAGTATTCATGTCTAGGTACGAGATTCTCAACGCGGGGACCACCTGAGCTATATCCCTCACGAGTGTGCTATCCTCGTCTAAGCACTCCAACGGGTACCTTGAAATTCTTTATTTCCTGTCTATAGTGCAACGTTGTGCAGTATCAGATGATGAAGTTCTAACATGCTACATTGGAAACTGGCGGTTCAGCCCACCTAACCATATACACCCCTTTCTCAACTCCCCTATAGCGATCGGCAGCGTTTCAACATGGTGCTGGCGGTCTCAAAAGAAGAGCTTCAACCGTGACGGATCGGTACCCGTTGATGGGTCCCGGGACCGCAATATCCCGCCTTGGAATATTGAAGTGCTGACTCCTTTTCAGACGGCTAGGCTAACATGATACCCATCCTGCCTGCCTGCCGAAGTCTTGTTTCAAATACCCGCCAAGCATAATGTACATAGCAGAAAAACCACAACGCGATCTATCGTGACTCATATAAATATAATCAGCGTAGGTAGTAGCACCCCGCATCTTAATTGTAATATCAAAACCAACAAACGTATCCGTCTGTTGGTGTACTCCAGCCCTTTATGTGCCAATCCTCGACCCCGGACCCGGACCCGAGCCCGAGCCTGACGGACCACCACCCCCACCGCCACCATTGGTTCGCGGCTTTCGTCGCGGTTGCTTCTCGTAAGCATTGGGGCTTGGTCGACGGGCGGGCTTACGCTTCCCGCCCTGTTCGCTTCCGCGCGCATGATCGCAGTCCGGCCCGTGGTCGTGCTGCTGCCGACCTCTCGCCCTGCGCTGCGCTATGGCTCTCTCCCGCGCATCGTACGACGCCTTGTCGTCGGAGTCGGGGTCGGAGTCGGAGTTCGAGGACGACGACGAGTCAGACGACGACTCGTCCGAGGACTCGCCCACGGCCTTGGGCGCGTGGTAGATGCAGCAGACTGGTCGAGCGATACATTAGCAGGGGTGGCACGGGAGCAGGGAGCAGGATCCTGGATCCGTCACACCTTTCGATTTCTTCCGTCCCAATCCCTCGTTGTCGATGACGTCCTCGGCCCATTGCACGCGGTTCGCCGAGGGCGGGTGGGCACCTCTCAGACGCAGGATCCGCGGCGCCGGCTGCTCGGGGGCTGTCGATTCCGTCTGTGTCGCGGAACCCGACGACGCCTCGGCGCGGCCCTGGACTTGGGTCTGGGAACCGGCGCCTGCCGCTTGTTGGCGCTGCTGCTGAGCTCGTACATTCGCCGACATGGTGATATCCTCTTGGTCTCTGTTTGGTGTTTATGTGCTGTCTTAATTGCGCCTTTTTGGGGTCGAGGTTGGTGCGGAAGGAGAGGTGGAAGTGGGAATGTTAGCCCAACCAGCTGACTTATAGCGCTTTGTTCCAGACGTCGCTGTGAGATGCTGTAAGCTGTCGGCGAACGGTTCGAAATGCCCGTCCTCGCAGATAATGCGGCGTGGTGTGGTCTGATCTGAGGGTGTCGACGAGGGGACGGGGTTCGGCAAGGGTGCTCACTTCCCAGGACGAATGCTATGCAGACATCGAGCACCTCTCCATATTCTGAGCGGTCTGGCAATGCCGAAGCAGAGTGCGAGTAGCCCCGGCGACGAGTGCGAATGAGGGGCGACGTCTGGTGTTTTAAGGTTAGTTTGTCCTGCGATGCTGCCCCCTCCCTGCGTCGCTAAGTGGTTCTGGAACAGGGTCGCGTGCGACCATCAATAATGTGGCATTAAATCTTGAGATGCCAAATGACGTAATGTACTTTGGGGACCAATAGATAGAAAACGGACCAGCTCAGAAGCGGCATACGTTAAACCCGTCTGACTGCTGTCTTCCTTATAATTATACTTGGTTCAAAGGGTTGACATATGTTTAATTCGCCCCCTCTGTTTATTTTATCTTATCAGCTGATTTATGGCTTCTTTTGGTCGGATCTAGCCGGACTGGCCTACAGTACAGTACTTCTGCACTTCGATTACTAATTCTTAGGTGAGCTACTTAAAACAGGAAATGGCTATTTCATCTAGATTCGGGGTATATGTGCTTCTTATACAGTCATGTACACATTGATATTAGGATTACAACAACTGCCCCTCGCAGCAACTCTTTGTTGGCTACAATGTTGCCGTTGAACCCGCCGCCACTCTCTCACGCTTAAGCTTCTTCTCAAGCTTCTTTGCGCCCTTCATGCTCCTCTTCGGTCTTGACTTGCGCGAGGCGGCTGTGACTCTCGGCTTATTCAACATCCAGCCATTCATTGGCTTACGGCAAGAAATGAATTTCCCTTCTGGGCTGTACACATCCACAACCGGCCAGTTTGGCTCGCCTTCTGGCTTCTGTTCTGTAAGTTGAGGGGGAGGTTGCCTCTTCTTGCTCGTGTTTTCCATAGTTGCCTCGAGTCGCTCCATGGGTGACAGTGTATTGTCGACCTCGGTATCAACCTCTGTTTCTACCTTCTCAAGCGAGATTCGGGGCGTAAATAGGTCCTTCGTGCGAACCTGGGCAACTATCTCCACCCATCCAACTCCCTCGATAAGAATGTCAGTTGATAGAACCCGGTATGGGAGACGGTCGACACCCAGGCCAACAGCATCCTTCCTTGTTAGTGGCCCTGTGCGCTGTTTTGTCACGTCCCATTTAAGTTCGAAGGAGCCTGCAAGCTCGATCGTATCTCCGGTACCCGGCAGGGCAATATTCTCCACGTTGACCTCGCCTGTCTGGTTCTGAATACCGATGGCCTTATCGGTCCTACATACGTGGGGTGTGACAGGCGTAAATGCGTACGTTAACATGATAGTGGCCGGCTCGCGTGGGGTGATCCGAATGAAACCCCCTAGAAGCAAGGATTGGCCTGGCTTCAGTGTCATTTGTTCAGGCACAATGCGAGACTGCATCAGCAGGGACAGACGGTGTTCTTTTCTGACATGATGTTCTAGACCAGTTCGCTCTAGGCCGGGTAGATCAATCAGCTCACCCCGGCCGTTGCCGAATGGGACGCGAATAGGCGATGCCGTTGTCCCTGGCAGGTCCGAGACTATAGGCATCTCAGGATACTGGGTCTCCTTGGGTGCTGGCGGCAACAGCGAATATTCGTCTACAAGATCGTCCTGGGCTGCGTCGGCGTCATCTTGAATATTCTCCTCCTTAGCTGTCAAAGCTAAATCCTCCTCGGCTTTTGCTTCCATGTCAACCGTAATCTGGTGCTTTGAGGGATCCCAGTCCATCCTCCCCTTGGGAAACACGGCCTCGAAGAGTTGGCTTTTCCCCACGTTGGCTTTACCCAACATCCAGCCGCCTCCACCTCGTCTCCAAATGTCTTCTTTCAACTCCTTGGTCCACCAACTCCTCTTGGCACTAACTGCTCTCAGGTTTCCCAGGCGCACGTCCCTCCCAGAGCGCCCTAGCGCATCCCGTAGTACCTCTCGCAGATATGGGAACAAGGTGTCTACCTGGGGCTTTGTCGGTGCCAGCAGATCAGCTCGGGTTATCACGAAGCTGACCTCGGTTTTCTGGCCGTGAAAAAATCGCCCTGCTCTCGACCGGCGGTTTCTCGAACGCAGCGGCATGGTATCGAGAAATTGTGAGATCTTAGGCAGTAGAGACATGGGGAAATCGGCTGCGTCAAGCACATGGTAGACGTGGTTATATTTGTAGGGCGATTCGAGCAGCGTGTCGCGAATAGATTCGATGCTAGGATGGTATATGGACTCTCCGGTGTGGTTGTGCATTAGATAGTGGCACCGATCACACAGAGGCTTCTTTGGCGCAGCCTGTGGTCGCGTCTCGGCAGATGGGAGACCGAGGGCGAGCGCTCGCACGTCAACACCCTGCTCCTCCAATCCCTTTGCATCAAGTTGCCTCAGGGCATCCTCGTAAATTTTATCTTCCGCTCGGGAGCGGTTGGATGACTCGTCAGTGCCTAGATACTTCCGCACGGCCTTGCGACTCAAGTCAAAGTAGCCGGGCTGGTTGGGGTGGAAAGTTTGCGACAGAGCGCCGCATCCTCTGCATTGTCTTGGGAGGGGCTTTTGGGGGATAGACAAGACAGCTGAAGGATCCGATGCGGGAGTAACAGTCGTCGAAGCGTCAGCTTGCATGTGCAAGCATCGCTTTGATGTTGTTATCCATGACGCACTGCGGAGTCGTGATGAGACCCAGACACTCGATCTGGGGGTATAGGAGCTCGTCGTTCGAACGGCAGGACAGAGAAAGACTGGGACTTCTAGTCGCGCAGGTCTCTCGGCCAGATTAAGGGCATTATTGAGCCATCTCGAGGCCAGGGCCCGGTGCATCGTCCTTCTTAAAAGAGGGAATGAGATTCTTGCTCGTGAAGCAATTCAAACTGGAGAAGAAAATAATGAATAAGCCACTAACTAGATAGACTACCTACCTAGCTAGAAGGCAGTCTGGGCATTCCAAAAAAAAATTGGGCAAACGACCCCTGCGACCCCTGCGACCCCTGCGACCCCTGTAACTGCAGAGACACTTAGCGCATCGGAGACCCTGTAAGACCCCTGCTTTCGCTGCGGGGCAGTTGGCGCACTGAGCCCTCCCACATCACTGGATCATATCACTGATCATTATCACTGATGGTGTGTTGTCACACGTGGGCTTCCATCATTTCGCCAGGATCTGAAGCAGACAGACGAGCAACTACCTACATGAATCAACCTATGCCGACAACGCCGCCTGTATCGCATACACCGACCGCGCCGCTGGACCTATTCTTGTCCTACAATATCCGGGGTAATTTTTTTTTGGCGGCTGTTAACCTAATGGCCCACCGTCGCTGGGGCATCTCGGCAGCAGCCGTATGTACAGCCCGCTACCGCTGTTTCTGTCCAGCTGTCACTCAATTACTCTCATCACGTCACGTTAGCTGGGTCTGCGCTCTTCCTATCGAGCTAGCGGCTGGAACGTCTATGCTGGACACTATTCACGATACCTAGGTACGCGAGGCAAAAGCCCGAACGATAGTAACACATATACCTTAGGCAGCCTGGATATGGAAAAGCTGACATACGGCCTAGCGACGTAGTGGTTAACAGGGACTAGTTATGCGCCAGCCTTTACCAACCCTTATGACGGCTGTTTTCACACTACAAGCATAACACGAATTACAAGACTCCAAGATTCCCGTCATTATTGCTCAGATATAGGAACAAAACGCCTCTTCCGCACGACAATATACCGATCGCGAGCCACTCCGAGATTTACTATTCGATAGTGCTTACGAGCACCTTGGGGCGATTGAAAGTTAGCTGGATGCTCTTGTCTAATAAGTGTGGGCTTGTTTTGGGGGAGCGGGGGGAAAGGGGAGGGGGAGGAGGAGGATGGTGTGTCCTTACTGTCGCTCAACAGAACCCCTTATTCCTTCTATTAGCCCCAGGATGGTCTCACTTCGATACATCGCAGGATTTGCGGTACACGTTATTTCCCACCCATCTCCGATCGGCTTCGCAACGACGGAGATGGCGGGTATATCGAACACGGCCGGTTCCTCTTCCCCGTAGACCTCGAGCCGTACGCATGACCCGTCGGCCTGCAGGGTGGGATGTTCCTCTATGTTCTGGAACTGCAATACGAAGCCAAGTCCAAGTTGGGCATCGGGACCCCAGTCAGTCGACGACCTTGCAATGTCGCTCAGCTGGCTCGCCTCGAAAGCCAGGCCGGCCACGCGTTGTCGTTGGACGGCCTCGATAACGTCCTCAAACTTCTTGACATTGTCGTTGTCGTCGTCGAATCGAACCCTGACGGGAACGATGTTGATGCATGGGCCGGCAATGTCGACTTGGCGGGGATGCGCAGCCCTACCGGATACGAGTAGTCCGACCGTGACGTCTCTTGATTCCGTGAGCTCAGATATCGCCAATGCGCACGTGGCGACGAATGTGTTGGCAGGAGTGAATCTACTTCGAGGTGCGTCGACGAGGACCTTGTGCTTGATGATACCCTTGGTAGTATCCGCATCCGAGGCGTCGAAACTGAGGCGAGAAATCTCGGAACCGTGCAGAAGATCGCGCCAGTACTGGGCCGCGGGTCGACGTTGGTTTTGAACATATTGCATGTATCCCGCGAAAGAGGAGACTGGCGGGGGAGGCGTTCCGTTGAGCATTGCTTCTACGAAGCGCATGATTTGCTGAAGCATCAAGCCATCGTATTGTGCATGGCAGAGACGCATCATTAGCCTCGTCGCGTGTTTGGACTGCAAGATGGTCATTCGCACAAAAGATTTCCCAAACTGAAGGAGCGGGGTGTCGCCCGCGCACCACTGCCGGCATGCCTCTGATATAGAGGGCACAAGACAGACGCTGAGATCTAGAAGGGTGTCCTGCGGGATAATTTGGAGATACTGGTCGTCAAGACGCACAAAAATGACACGGAGAATGTCGAAGCGTTGCCAGAGTTGATTGCAGGCGGCCGCCAGCTGGTCGGGTTGAATTGTAGCAGGGAAGTCGAGGAAGAAGTGGTACGTTCGGCCGAGAGGTATGGAGGCAGCCGACACGAGACATTCTTGCTGGAATTCCGTGGTGGGAAGGACATCGGATATGTGGACGGGACGACCGTACTGTGCGCGCATAATTGATTGGAGTGTGTCGACATGAACGTCTACAAGGGAAAATGGCACGACGTCATCAAAAGGCGTGCTCTCCGCCACGAGGTGGGCGGACATGTCACTCAGGATTGGATACTGAAAGACACGGGCGACAGACAACGACAGTCCCTCCTCGCGGGCGGCTGCCACAAGTTTCATGGCAGTGACGGAATCGCCGCCCAGATGGAGAAAGTGATCTGTCGTGGAGATATGGGTCGCGTTGATACGCAGAATGGACGCCCACAGACCACATAGCCGGTGCTCGAGTCTAGTCTTTGGGGGCTGCTTTGGGGGCTGCTTTGGACGTGCCAGGTTCCGGTGGCCGAGCTGGTCCAGGGCCGTATTCGCGAACATTTCTCGCAGGCGGCGACGGTCCGTCTTGCCCGTCCCGGTCATGGGAATCTCCTCGACCGGGATGTAAATCCCGGGAACCATATGTGCCGGCAGTCGACGCGAGAGGCCGTCGTCGATGCAAGATATCACGGACGCTACCTCGATAGGGCTAATGGTGAGGAAGGCGGCTAGAAGCGGAGAGCTACTCCCCGCCGGTGTGATGACCTCGGCAACAACGTCGACGTTGGGATGAGAAGAGTCAAGGCAGAGCCGCAAGTGGTACTCGACATCACCAAGCTCGACACGCTGGCCATGAATCTTGACCTGCTCGTCCGTATTACGACCGATATACTGGATAGATCCATCGGGGTTATAGAAAACGAGATCGCCAGTACGATATAGACGGCCACGACGGCCAGAATAGCCCGGACCACCTTCGAGAAGCCAAGGGGGGTCTTTAACAAACACAGCCGCTGTCTTTTGCGGGTCCCCTAAATAGCCATGACTGACGAGGGGGCCTTCCAGCCATAGTTCCCCCACCTGGCCGATGCCTGCAAGGCCAGTACCGTCGGGGAGGACAACCCAGGTGACGACACCATGGCCTTTTCCCATGCTTGGGTCACTGGATTTTTCGGATTCTGTTACATGACTGACCGTGGCTATAACGGTGCACTCAGCCGGACCGTAGAGGTTCAAACACGTGGTTTGAACCAAATCCCAGTTCCTTATGTCGGATTGGGTCATCTTCTCGCCACCGAAAGCGATGGTTTGCAAGCTCGGTATATCCTGACCACAGATCAACCGGGCAACGGTTGGCGTCAGGTTGGCGTATGTAGCTCCTAACCTCCGTATCGCACCTACGATATTATTGCGCCTATCGTCGTTACTTGGCACGCATAGGCAGCCGCCCATGATGAGCGTATGGAGCAGGTTATACCATGAAATATCAAAGGCATAGGAGGCGAAGTCAAACACCCGAGAGCTCTCCTGGATATGAAGAGCCGTCCGCTGGTACGTGATCGCGCTGCTGAAATTAGCATGAGATATAACAACGCCCTTCGGCGTCCCAGTACTCCCAGACGTAAATACAACATAAAGGGTGCTGTCTGGCTTGGTAGGAACTGGCTGCCAGTTCGATAGATCAACAGATTGCTGTACCGCCGTTTCTGGAATTACCAAAGGAGATGATGCGTTCGATTCTGCTCGTACAAGTGCGCGTGATAGGCGTTCGTTCGAGACCGATGATAGGATAATATGCTGATTCGAGTGGGCGTGTACTTGCTGAACAATTTCATAAAGCCGCGCTTCTGGGTACGTGGAATCTAGAATGACCAAGCCTGCACCAGTCTTCATTACTCCTAGGATGGCTACTGCTGTCCACATAGACTTTTCAAAACAAAGGGGAACAAGATCCCCAAGACCAACGTTTTTAGAAGTTAGGTAGCAGGCTAATTTGGTAGCTAAGTTGTCGAGTTCTCGATAAGTTAGATCACCGTCCCAGGCACAGATCGCAGGGACGTCGGGCCGCCTTCGCACAGTCTCTGCAACAAGGTCGTGTACGCACGCTTGGACGGGTTCGGGGACCTGGGCGTTCCAGGACCAGATATCCACCAGGTCTCGTGGACTAACGGTAATCTCACGGACTGCCGTGTCGGGGCTGGCACGGCATAGCTGGCGGATAATTGTCTCTAGCTGTTCCATCATGCGTCTCGCTGCCTCGATATTTACGACTTTATCATCAGCACCAAGCACCACGTCCAAGCCCCTGTGGTCAAGCTGACAGAGGAGCGTAAGAGCGTAGGTGCTAAACTGGTTAAAGCCTATCGATAGATCACCCCCGACTTGGTTCAGGAGGCTGATGTGCTTCCCGCTCCCTTGTTCTTCTTCCTCTTCTTTGGGCTGTACGACTAGGACGGACTGGAAAGTCGAGGCTTGCCGCGCAATATTCTCAATGCGTGCAATGCGAGAGAGACCGAACTGTTCGTGCGGCAGCATTTCGATAGACTGGGATTGGATCTGTGACAGGAAGTCGCCTATCCGGGCCCCGTAGTCGAGTTGGATACGGACGGGGACAGTAGCAATAGTAGGCCCGGAAATACGGTTGATCCCTGGTATGGGAGCCTGGCGACCGGCTACAACAGCGCCGAAAACGACGTCCGTGGCGTTAGAATAACGAGCCTGGAAGATGGCCCAGGCACCCCGGATAATATTTGACGGTGTGATACCGTTCGGGGGCCACTGCAGGTTGGTGATGGTGTGTTGTAGCGTTTGGTTGGTTTGTGACCGATCTCCGATTTCCGGCCCAGCGACGTCCAGCAGCCTCGGGAACGGTACGGCCTCACAACCCTCGAACTGTGTTTTCCAGTAGTTCGCATTCGCATGATGGTCCAGCGAAGAAACGTACTGAACGAAGGCCTGGAATGGAATAGTAGGGCTATGGGTCTCGCCATCGTAACATTGCACTATGCTCCTCAGAAGAAGAGAGATGGTCCAGGCGTCATAAAGAGCATGGTGAATGGTCCAGACAAAATAATGGGTATCCGATTCAGTAATCAGTGCAGCATACGTCAGCGCCGAGCCCAACGTTATATCACGAGACCGGTCCTCGTCAAGATAATCCAATAGGCCACCAGAGCCAGAGGCTGTGAGGTCAATGGGGTTGGCACAGACGACCTGAACTAGGCCGCGGCTCGGTAGGTTAATAATACGAGTGCGGAGGATGTCGTGCGATGCAGAAACCTGCTGCCAAGCCAGCCGGAAACGGTTCAAGTCTACTTGGGCCGGGAGCTGGAAAACATTACGTGCGACATAATCGCCGGCTCGCCTCATGGTCAGAGCTAGCAGCCCTTCCTGTAGCGGCGTACAGGGGAAGACATCAATAATCTGGTAGGTTTCCACTTGGCAACGGGCGGCCACCTCGGCGCGGAGGACGTCTTCTGCTACGCCAGGCCCGAGGAGCGAAAAGGGGGCAATGACTTGGTCTAGGGTAGTGTTGATGTCCGGGGATAAAATGCGTGCTAGGTCCTCCAGACATGGATGACGAAAAACGTCGGCGACGGAGAGGGATAGGCTTTGGTCTTGAGCGGCCGCTACTAGCCGCATAGCCGCGATGGAATCTCCTCCGATGCGTAGAAAGTTATCCCGGGCCGAAATGGTGCTGATTTCGATGCCTAGCACCGACGCCCATGACCGCCGAAGCCACTGCTCGGCCTCGGTAGCGGGCTCACGGTGGAGTTCACATGCCCGAGCAAGGTTGAGACCGGCTAGCTCCTCTAGGGTCATACCAGAAATCATATCCCGTAGGCGACGGCGGTTGATCTTCCCGGTTCCTGTAGCAGGTATTTCGTCGACCGGGAGGTAGATTGCGGGGACCATGTGGGAAGGCAGATCGGCCGCAAGCTGTTCCTTGACAACCGCCAGGAACGAGGTAAGGGTCGTATGGTCCCCTACACGAGTATCGCTCGCGGCGTTACTAACGGTAACAAAGGCAACGAGCAACGGAGCATTGCTCTTCGCCGGACGGGCAACTTCTGCGACCACATGAACATCTGGGCGAGAGGTAAGGTGGCGTCGTAGGTGGTGCTCAAGATCGCCAAGTTCGATCCGTTGGCCATGGATCTTGGCCTGGTCGTCCTTTCGACCTATATATCGGAGAGACCCGTCGGGGCTATATACTACGAGATCGCCCGTGCGGTATAATCGACCACACCGTCCGGGGTAGCCCGGGCCGCCGCCCTGCAGGAGCCACGGAGGGTTCTTGATAAATGCGGCGTCTGTTAGTTCCGGACTGCCGAGATAGCCCTGGCCAACAAGGGGGCCTTCAATCCACAGTTCCCCCAGCTGGCCAATACCTGCAAGGCCACTGCCGTTAGGCAGAACGACCCAGGTGACCGTGCCGTAGGCTTTCCCTATAGCTGGGGTTCTGGTGTCTACATTGGGGGTTCCTGTCGCGCCCGGACGGATTGGTATTGGTGCAAGGCAAGCGGCCACTGTACATTCAGCAGAACCATAACAGTTGGCCATGTTAGTCTCGCCAGTATCCCACGGCGCGTGATCGGATGGATGGAGCTTTTCCCCCGCGAACATGAGCTGTCGAAGATTTGGTACGAGTGTTGGATTAAGGAGTCGCGCTACACTCGGAGTTAAAACGCAATAGTTGGCCCCGAGGGTGTTAATTGCACCCGCGAGGTTGTTCCGGCGGTCTTGTTCGCTGGGAACACACACACACCCTCCGCAAGACAGAGTATGCAAAATATTAAACCATACCGCGGTATAGGCGTACGAAGCAAAGTCAAACACGCGCGAGTCGGGGCGGAATCCAAAAGCAGCCCTCTGGTGCCGAATAGCGGAGCTAAAATTCCGGTGGGTAATCATGGCGCCTTTTGGGGTGCCAGTACTGCCAGAGGTAAACACAACGTAAAGTATATGGCTAGGTTGAACATTAGCAACTAGTTGCCGGCCCAACGTGTGCATTTGGTTGCGTAGTATGACCTCGGGTATAACTACTGGGTCGTAACGCGTGCGATTCGCCACCACGTTACGATGGATACTGTTTTCTAACAACCGATACACCAGCGATTCGTTCACTATAGAAGACAAAATGATCGGCTTCTTAGAATAGGTGTGTGCTTGTTCGACAATAGTCCGTAGCCTTACCTCCGGATACGTGGAATCCATAGTAACGGAGGCAGCTCCGGCCTTCATAACTCCAAGCATAGCCACGGAGTTCCACATTGACTTTTCAAAACAAAGGGGGATGAGGTCTCCAGACTCAACCCTAACAATAGAGGCAAGATAATAGGCGAGCCTAGTAGATAGGTCATCGAGCTCCTGATAGGTGAGATCACCGTCCCAAGCATGAATAGCAAGGGCTTCAGGCTGTCTTCGTACGGTCTCTGTAATTAGGTCGTGTACACAGGCCTCAACAGCTTTCGGAACGTCGGTGTTATTCCAGGACCAGATATCTACCAGGTCTCGCTTACTAACGGTACTGATATTCCGGACAGTTATGTCGGGGTCAGGGCCGGCATGGCACAACTGGCGTAGGACCCCTTCAAACTGGTCTATCATCCTTTGTACTTGAGTTGTTTCCAGAACCGAGGAATCAAAGCAGACGTCTAAACGCATATCGGCATCCTGAATACAGCACACCAGGCACAGGGGGACACCATCATACCAGTCCGCTGCTTTGGCATATGATGTCGATTTCGTTTCTTGGCCATCTCCGGGCTGTAGGATTACCTGGAGTATAGTTCCGAACGCACAGGCGCGCTCGCCATTCTCGCCCAGGCGGCGTATCCAATTCGAACATAGATGTCGGAACTGTGCTAATTCCTCATGGACGGCTGTTACCTCTTGGAGCAATGCCCCCAGACACAGCACCTCTGTCGCAGTGATCCGAACGGGTAACGCGGACAATCCTTCGCCAGGAATACTGCCGGGGGCGGGCTTCCCACATGTGCTGTAGATGCTGGTGCCGAAGACGACATCGTCTTCGTTGGTGTAATTCGCGAGAAGTAGAGCCCATGCAGTCCATACAAGAACAGTCGCCTCGACCCCGTGCTTTGTGATGCTTAGGTTGTGGACGTGAAACTCGGCTCTGCTGTGATTCGCTCTCCTATAATACGCGGGAGAGGGCAGGTCCGGATACTGGACCGCTCTGAGATCTCGGAGCCGATCCCTCCAAATCCCTTCGGCTTGGCCTTCGCTCATGCTCGCTCGGTAGTAAAAGAATGCATCGTGAAGAGACCCCGTCGGGCAGTCTGCCTCCTCCTCGCTCACTAGATACGTAATGGCCAACTCGAGGGTTTTGACTGCCTCCATAGCTAGAGATGGGCTGATGCGATCAGGTCGGTAGCCGAGACGAATACCTGTTGCCGATCTGTCTAGTTCGACGCTGACGCCGACATCAAACTAGAAAAGAAAAAAAAGAATTAGTAGGGTTGGTGTTTCAACTAACTACCGTCGTATGGACGCCACATACCTCATCAGAATCTTCTTCTACTACTTCACTGCTTAGTTTGAGACTGGAACCATCACCTGAGGTTGTAGGCACGATCTGGCGGACTGTCATGCCGGTGTTAAACAGCTGCTGGCCATGTAAGCCTGGCCGTTGTTGTTGCAACTCAGCTAGTGATATATGCTGAAATTCGAAATGGTTGATCAGATGCTGATCGGTAGTAGTCAGTACTTGGGACGCTTGCTTGCTAAGATCTATGCGACTGATGAGCAGGTTGATCAGGGGCGCAACGACATCTTCGACCCCGGCAACTGGGACATCACGCCCGGATGCCAGGTACCCAAAACACGCGTCTCGGTTGCCGGTGAGATACGCGAGCGTCATAGCCCACGCCACCTGTATAACGGTAGACCGGGTAAGATTCCGAGACTGGCAGAAGGGGAAGAGCTTCTCGGTGATAGAGGGAGCAAGGGCAATCGGCCGTGTGGGGCCCGGCCGCGTCTCTCGTTCGGAATGAGACCACGGCGTGGTCGGGATTCTGCAGGGTGTGACACCAGCCAGGTACTGTTCCCAGTACGCCCGCTTGGCTTTTGAGGGACGGCGGACGATATGTCCTATGATCCGATCAAATGGGGGAGGAGGGTTCAACGGCTGAACGCCGCTATAAGCCTTCGCTAACTCGGTAAGGAGGATAGGGAAGGATACTGCGTCGATGAGAGAATGGTTAATATCAAGGCGAAAGGCGACTTCGCCGCCCGACGCTTGACAGATGGTCACGTTATAAGGCGGCTCCTTGGCACGAAACATAGGCGGGCGCGTCATGTCCTTCAGAGCGGCAACCGGGCAGTCCGTGCCACCACGAGGGGCGATGTGTTGAATCCGGACAGGGGCGTGGCGAAGCTGTACTTGGACGAATCTATGCTCGCCCGCGGCCTCTACGAAAATGACAGAGAAGATGGGATGGCGAGCTATTACGGTTCTCCACGCCAATTCCAGTGTCTGTGGCAGGATGCCCTCGGCCGGAGAGTTGTTGGCGCATCTCCAGATCTGAAAGATGTGGTACATCGTGGAGCCTTTCGCGATGCTTAAAAGGATACCCTCCTGTAGCGGCGTACAGGGAAAGATATGCGCAACCTCGTCGAGACCCACGCCTATTCGAGAAAGCCGGGTTGTCAAATGATCGAGTTCCGTATAGGACCACTGCAGAAGTGGGAAGTCGCTCAGGGTAGCCGTGAATGGTACGCGTACAAGGAACCGCGTAGAGGAGTAAAATGTCTCGTTCAAACCCTCCGCCCACTCTTTAAGCTTATCTAGTTCTTTAATATCCTGGTGTACGGATATGGAGAACTGCAAGCTGTTTTCTACGACTTGCCCATTGATCTCAACCAGGGCCAGCCGGCGGGCGTTCGGCGATACCTCGACGATATTAACAGGTTCAGCTCGGCGGAATATGGACTGCGCTCCCTCTAGCTGTTGATACGCTCCTGCGTAGTTGAAAATCAACTCGGCATTGGTATCCTGGTCAGTATGCTGCCCGACGTCACCTAACCACCGGTTTGCAAAGTAGGGCAGTCCTTTCCACGCAATGCTTCGGCGTAAATCTTTCACAAGCTTGATTACATCGAATAGGCTGCTATCCCTCTGGACTGCAACCTGGACTGGGCAGAGGGCCGTAAACCAGCCGACAGTTTCCGATAAATCGATCGGAGAACTTTCGGGGGGCTCTCGTCCGTGACCCTCTATAAAAATGGCGGGCGCGGGTCGGTCAGGAAATAACATGTAGAGAGAGTGTATCAATACTGCCACCATGATATCGACAGGCTCAGTTCTTAAACAACGATTACTGTCCCCTAACAAAAGAGATGTTGTCTCTGGGTCAAGGCTCACGTCGTAGTCGCAGACCGAACCAACGACATTTTTAAGGGCTGCGACACCCCAAAAATCAAACCCATTCGATAGTTCGAACGGAAGTAGACCGTCAACATCGGTAGTATTGCTCGGTTGCTCCTCGCCGAGTTGCTTTTGTATGTCAGTCCATTGGCGGAATGAGGACTTAACGGCGGGGAGCGTTTGTGCCCCTCGTAACAGCCGCTCCATATCATGCAATATGATTCTCCACGAGACAAGATCAACAACGAGATGATGTGCTGTAAAGAGAACGATAATATTGCTATTGTCAACTTCAAAATAGTCAATAGCAAACACGGGACCGTGTGTGACGTCAAGCAACTGCTGTCTTGCTTGTAGCAAACGGCGCACTTCAGTATCAGGGAGGGCCGAGTATGTCGAAAACGAGAAAGCATTGGCATCGTTCTCGGCAATGTACTGTTGCCAATTGTCCTGATCGTCGCGCCGAAACCGCGCCCTGAGCATGGCATGCCGCGAGACGAGGACTTGTGCTGCGATATAAAATGCCGACGCGGGAACGACGTCCCGAAGTCGAAGTAGGAAGCTTTGGTTGAAGTGGTTGAGGCCCGCTGGGTGCAACTCGAAAAACAGTTTTTGTATGGGAGATAAACCCCAAGGTTGACCCTCGAGCTCCGACTTCTGATGATCTGCTGCTAGATCATTCCGGAGGGGCTGGCAATACGGGGCAATCTTGGCGATGGTGTGATTACGCAGGATGTTGCTCACAGTAAGCTCGATGCCTTGTATATAGCCTCGAGATACGACCTGCATAGCAGTAATGGAATCACCCCCCAGCTGGGTAAATCTGGCATCGGTCGAGATGTATTCGGCGGGGATATTTAACACTTCGGCCCAAATATCCACTAGAATTTGTTCCGTTGTGTTAGAAGGAGATCTCCGCCTAGTAAATGAACTGGTCAGCTCGAGTAGGTCAATTGTACAACCTATCTCCTGAATCTTCTGCCTGTCTACTTTTCCAGTCCTAGTTGTAGGAATAGTATGGATCGGTAGGTAGACGGACGGAATCATATGGGACGGAAGGCTTGCGGCTAACTTGTCGTTTAAGTCCCCCGTCAAGCCGACCAAGGCGTCACTCGTAATTTCGTCTTGACCAGGTAGGCTGATAAACGCCGCCAGGATCGGATTGGAGCTGCCCTTAGGGGAGATGAACTCTACTACCACTTGAATGGCCAACGTTCCCTCTGTTATGAGGGCTTGCCTAATGTGTGCCTCAACATCACCAAACTCAACACGCTGGCCATGGATTTTGACCTGCTCGTCCTTGCGACCCACGTATCGAAGAGACCCATCCGGATTATAAGTCACAAGATCACCAGTACGATATAAACGGCCGCGACGTCCGGGGTGACCTGGACCACCTCGTAGTAACCAGGGAGGATCTTGGACGAAAGCGGCCGCCGTCCTGTCTGGGTCACCAAGGTAACCTTGGCCAACAAGCGGACCTTCAATCCATAGTTCGCCGATTTGGCCGATGCTAGCAAGGGTAATGCTATTAGGATGTACAACCCAGGTAGTTGTGCCATAGGCTTTGCCTATATTAGGGGTTTTCATCTCTCCTGAACGGATGGGCCTGAGAGAACATGCTATCGTACATTCCGCAACACCGTAGCAGTTATAGATGGCATCAAGCTTGTCCCACTGGACGATGTCTGAAGAATGCAGCTTTTCACCAGCGAAAATAAGCGTTCGTAAGCTGGGCACGTCGGGCGGATGAAGCAAGCGTGCGACACTTGGGGTTAGAACACAACACGTGGCTCTGAGCGCCTCGATTGCCTTCCCGATGTTGTTGTTTTGTCGGTCATAATCACTCGGAACACAAACGCATCCTCCACATATCAAGGTGTGGAGGATGTTGAACCATATAGCGTCGAAGGCATACGAGGCAAAATCCAGCACACGAAACGACGGACCAAGCTGGATTCCAGGGGCTTGGTGATATACGGCGCTGGCCAGGTTCACGTGTTGGATGACGACACCCTTGGGGGTACCAGTGCTGCCAGAAGTGAAAACAACGTACAGGGTATCGTTGGGCCGCACCGCCAGGGGCTTCCAGTCAGACAAGTCATCGATCGACTGCTGAACCACAGCCTCCGGGACGACTACTGCACAGTTACCCGACCCCGCGAGCTCGCGAGATAAGGACTCATTCGACGTCGATGATAGAATCAGGCGTCGGCGCGAAGAGCCATGCGCTAGCTGAACGATAACCCGTAGGCGCCCCTCTGGATAGGTGCAGTCCATAGCAACCGATCCAGCCCCTGCCTTAAGAACCCCAAATATAGCCACCGACGCCCACATAGACTTCTCGAAACAAAGGGGTACAAGGTCGCCACAACCAATACTAAGGGATACGATATGGCTAGCCAGCCGAGTAGATAGGGTATCAAGCTGCTGGTAGGTCAAGTCACCGTCCCAGGCGCAAACAGCGGGAGCATCAGGCTGTCTCCGGACCGTTTCTGCAAAACGGTCGCCTACAGAAGCCTCCACGGCCTCCGGGACATGGGCGTTCCAGGACCAGACAGTAGCGAGGTCTTGCTTGCCAATCATAGTAATACTGTAGACTGTAGTACTGGGCCCGGCGTGGCAAAGTTGTTCTAGAATGTCTTCGAACTGCTGTATCATCCTGCGGAGATGTACGCCCTCAACCACTGACGAGTCAAACCGGACGACTACGGACAGGCAGTCGTCCCGGACCTGGCAGCCCAGATACAAGGCGACATCCCCGTGCCAGTCCGCGCCGCCCTCCATATACGTCCCCTCCAGGCAGGATCCCGGAGGAAGTACCTGAAGTATAGTTCGAAACGCACAGGCGCGCTCCCCCCTTTGGCCCAGTCGACGTAGCCAGTGGAGGCTCAGATGGCGGTACTGCGCCGCCTCTTCGAGTGCCGTACTAACCTCCTGGACATACCGTAGGGCGAACAGGTCGCGGTTGATGCGAATACGGATGGGTAGGGCGGGAGGTGATAATATAGCATCGTGTGTCGACGGCACCGCTTTGTCGCGCGTGGGAACGACACTGCCAACTACAACGTCGTCTGTATTCGTATGCATTTCCACGACCAGGGCCCACGCGGCCAACAGCAGAGCCTCGGATGGCGGCGGCACGTCGTCTTGGTCAGCCCATCGGTCCCTGGAAATCGTGTGATTCTCCGTGCTGTCAATGCGGACCTTGTAGGCAGGGCGAGGCAGTGCCGGAAACTCGACGACGCCTAAATCGTGGAGCCGACTCGTCCACGTGAGCGCAGCGCTAGCCTCGGTCACCCCCACCCGATAATGGAAAAAGGCATCGTGTAGAGGCTGGTCATGAGATTGTGGCTGTACCATCCCGCCGTCTAACAGATATATAAGGGCTAGCTCGAAGGTCTCAGCAGCCTCGTGTGCTAGCGACGAGTCAACACGGTGGGTGCGGTAGCCGACGCAGAGGTCCGTGTCAGACCCTGCGAGCTCGGCGCTGATTCCCAGATCAAACTAGACGTGTTATTACCTGTTAGTACGTATTATATTAGGGACTGCGAACACACAGATGACGACTTGCCTCGCTAGAGTCTCTTGCCAGCGCACTCTCGAAACGGATCCCCGGGCCACCGTTGTCGTCCACGATGTCCAATCTATGGCGAACTGTCATTCCAGTATTGAAGAGCTGCCGCCCTCTTAAACCAAGCCCTCGCTGCAGCTGCGCCAGCGACACATGTTGGAACTCGAAGTGGTTAATTACCCCTTGTTCCGTCCGGGCCAGGACGGCAGGGGCCGGATCCCCGACATCAATACGGCTTACAAGCAGGTTGATCAATGGCCCGACCATGGCGTCCACCCCATGGACGGCCATGTCACGACCAGACACTAGATACCCAAAACAGGTGTTCCGCTTGCCCGTGAGGTACGCCAGTACCATGCCCCATGCGACCTGTATCAGTGTCGACCTTGTCATATTACGGCCTTGACAAAATGCGTAGAGCCGGCTGGCTGTCGACGAAGCGATAGGAATGGTCGTGTCGTATCCGTCGTCGTCGTCGTCGTCGTCGTCGTCGTCGTCGTCGTTGTTGTTGGGATCCCGTATTACTGCCGTGGTTGGCACCACACACGGGGTTATGCCAGCCAGATACTGTTTCCAGTAGTCGTCTTTCGCGTCTGACGCGGACCGCCCAATCTGCTCTACGATAGCCCGAAATTCAGGGGCGGGCGGCATTGCCTGGTCATGGCCGTCGTATACTTTGGCAAGATCCGTAAGCAGGACATGGAGAGATGTTGCATCGACGAGGGCATGGTTGATATCCAGACGACAGGCTACTTTATTAGCATCGCCTGACGCCGCCTCAAAGACGGTAACGCGATATGGTGGCTCCGTAGCACCAAACACCGGGACATCCATGTTTTTGAGGGTGTCGACTGGGCGACTTGTACTAGAACGGACACATTGAACTCTGGCTAAGGCATGGTGGAGCTGTACTTGCACGAAGTTCTGTTGACCTGGTGCTTGTTGGCTGGGTGATTGTCGGCCGAGTGCTTCCAAGAAGAAGACCGAAAAGATCGTATGCCGGGAAATCACTGTCTCCCATGCAGATACCAGCCTCTGCGTAACAATAGGCCTGCCCAGTGAATGCGTGCATTCCCAAACCTGGACGACGTGGTAGGTTGCTGTTCCTTTAGCCACACTAAGGAGAATGCCTTCCTGTAATGGCGTACAGGGGAATATATCGACAACATCGCCTATAGCAATACCCATAGTCGCCAGCTGGTCTACCAAATAATCAAGTTCACTGTATGATACTGACGTCAAGAGAGGGAAATCGGTCAGAGTAGGCGTTGATGGCATGCTTGCTAGATCGCTCGCCGATGAAGAGAACACCGCTCCTAGATTCCTTGCCCATGTCTCAAGCTTGCACAGATGCTTCATGTCTTGGTGTATGGATATCGAGAAACGAAGCTGACCATGTAGCGCCAGTGCGTTGATTTCTACCAGGGCTATACGACGCACATCGGGGGACACCTCGGCGATATCAGTCTCGACACGACGGAAGATTGACTGTTGGCTCTCGAGCTGCTGGTACGACCCCGCATAATTAAAAAGAAACTCGATGTTTCCCTGGTGCTGTTGTCTATTGCTGTCTAGCGACCGAACTGCGAAGTAGGGCACGGCCTTCCCGATCATTTTTCGACGGACGTCCTTGACTAGTTTTACCGCGTCGACCAGGCTACTTCCGTGTACCAACGGCACCTGGATGGGACAAAGGGTAGTAAACCACCCCACGGTCTCTGATAAATCAATGGATTTGCCTTCTGGCGGCTCGCGCCCATGGCCCTCGAAGAACATAGCCGGGGCAGGTCGGTCCGGAAAAGATGCGTGCAGAGAATAGACTAATACCGCCACCATGAGATCAACAGGCTCCGTCCTCAGGGCCGTATTGCTGCTGCCTAGTAAAAGGGAGGTCGTACGGCCGTCCAGAGAAACATCGTAATCACGAGCATGTTTACATATGTTGGTCGAAGGCGCAACACCCCAAGAGTCGAAGTCGCTCTTCCACCAGAATGGAAGTAACTCGGCGGCGGCAACATCTGTGCTGCTGCTGCTGCTGCTGCTGCTGCTGCTAAGCTGCTGCTGAAGAAGATCAGTCCAGTTTCGGAACGAGTTCTGGACGGGGGGAAGAAGTGCGCGGGTGTCGCCCCTCAATAGCTGCTCCATATCGCGCCATATAATTCTCCAAGAAACCAGATCGACGACGAGGTGATGCGCGGTAAAAAGAACGGCGGTTTCACGACTGCCGTAAAAGTAGTCGATGGCAAATACCGGTCCACGAGTGATGTTGATCGACGTCTGTCTCGTCCGTATCAGGTGTTGTATTTCTGCTGCTTCGGACGTGGTATTGTTAGGATATACTGAGAACGAGAAGGCGGATTCGTCATTTTGATTCACGATATACTGCTCCCACTTCCCGTTGCTATTCTGGCGAAAGCGTGCCCTGAGCATTGAATGTCGGGACACCAGTTGTTTCGCCGCTGTGCGTAATGCCTCGGGGGAGATGCCTTCCTGTAAGAGCCGAAGCAGGAAACTCTGATTGAAATGGCCTAAACCTTGGGGGTGCGCATCGAAGAACATTTGCTGTATAGGAGACAAATCCCAAGCCCCGTTCGCCCGTTCGGCCTCGGGCTCGAGCTCGGGATCGTCAAGTGCACCTTCACCCTCTTCCTGTAGCAGCTGGCATTGAGGAGCAATCCTCTCAATCGTATGGTTGCGTAGGATTCCACTTACGGTGGCCGCCA
Organism: Xylaria longipes; assembly: GCA_025201785.1. NCBI lineage: Eukaryota > Fungi > Ascomycota > Sordariomycetes > Xylariales > Xylariaceae > Xylaria > Xylaria longipes. Next base: position 61,320 of record MU619859.1, read on the forward strand.
GGCCTCTTGTTCGGCTACGAGAAACAACCTGTATAGCAGTAATAGAATCGCCGCCGAGTCGAGTAAAGGGGACATCTATAGAAATCCGATCATAGGGCACATTGAGGACATCAGACCACACCTCTGCCAAGATCGCCTCCGTCCTCATTGAGGGCACTTTTCGAAGCGCGGGTTGATGGAAGGCGAGGTCCGAAGGGCGGAGACGTTGGCCAACTTGTAGAAGTTGCCTCCTATCAATCTTGTCGGTGATTGTGGTAGGGATGGTATGAATGGGAATGTAAGCCGACGGGATCATGTGTGGCGGAAGCCTGCTAGCCAGCTTCTCGTTGAGGCCTCTGGTCCGAGCGGCCACAGCGTCCCTCAACAGCGCACCATGGCCGTCATCGTTGTGGCTCTCATCGTTGTGGCTCGGCAGGCTTACAAACGCCACCAAGACTGGGTTCGGGCTGCCTTCCGGGGAGATTACCGCCGTAGCTACGTGGACGGGAGATGACGTGTTGCCCAAAGCTTGCCGAATGTTTGTTTCTACATCGGCAAGTTCAACACGTTGACCACGAATTTTAACCTGGTCATCCACACGGCCTACAAACCGGAGGCTGCCATCAGCTGTATATGACACAAGATCGCCGGTACGATACAGGCGGCCATGTCGTCCAGGGTGGCGAGGGGCACCCTGCAAAAGCCATGGAGGGTCTTCGATAAACGCAGCCGCCGTTTTATCAGGGTCTCCAAGGTAGCCTTGTCCCACAAGGGGACCCTCCAGCCACAGTTCTCCAACCTGGCCGATAGCTGCAAGAGCGCCGTTGGGATCAACAACCCACGTGACAGCACCGCACCCCTTTCCTATACTCGGGTCGCCAGCTTGGTCGGGCTGGACAGAAGCCACTGTACTTGTAACGGTGCATTCGGCCGGGCCGTAAGTATTGAGGGCGGTTATGGAATCCCAGCCCGTTGTATCAGGTTGTGTGAGCTTCTCTCCGCTGAAAATAATGGTTCGTAAGCCCGGCACGTCGATACTCCGGACGAGCCTTGAGACCGTTGGGGTGAGGTGGGCGTAGGTGGCGCGCAGAGCCTGAATAGAGCTCGCGATGTTTGTCTTGTCGTCCTGACTCGGTACACAGAGACAAGCTCCGGCGGTAAAGGTATGTAGGGTGTTTCCCCAAGCTACGTCAAATGAGTATGAGGCGAAATCGTACACACGAGAGGTATGCTGAAAACCGAGAGAGGCCTGCTGGTGCATAACAGCGCTGCTGAAATTACTGTGCGAAATACAGACCCCTTTCGGGACTCCGGTACTCCCAGAAGTAAAAACGACGTAAAGAATATCGCTAGGCTGGACGGTTTGAACCTTCTGCCAGCTTAGCACATCAACCGGATGCTGCCCTAATATCACGTCGGGAATTACTATTGTGCGATTGTGGTTCAGCCCACTGGTCTCTGCGAGCCTGCGAGAGAGTCCCTCGTTGGCTACAGATGATAAAACCAGACAGTGGTTGGGATTCGAATTGGCTTGTGCCTGCTGCACAATAGCACGCAGCCGTGCTTCAGGATACGTACAATCCATGGCAACAGAGGCGGCGCCAGCCTTCATTACCCCTAGTATGGCCACTGACGTCCACATAGACTTTTCAAGACACAGGGGCACAATGATCCCAGGGCCAATTCTAGCGTCGAGAGAGGTAAGATAATAGGCCAGTCGCGTAGATAAGTCATCGAGCTCTCGATAACTTAGTTCACCATCCCACGCACAAACAGCAGGGGCGTTAGGTTGCTTTCTAACTACCTCTGCAAAAAGCTCGTGTATGCAAGCGTCGTGGACTTCCGGAACATTGCCATTCCAGGACCAAATATCAGCTAGATCTTGCTCACTGATTATGCCAATATCCCAAATTTTCTTATCGGGGCTGGCATGGCACAGCTGTCGTATAACAGCCTCGAACTGGCAGAGTATTCTATGCACCTGTGCACTTTCCAAAACAGTAGAATCGAACCGAACCTCCACGTGTACAGAACTGGGCTGAACTTGGCAAACGACGTGCAATGGAACACCGCCGTGGAGGGGCATCTGGGTACTACGGACATCATCGTTGTAATCTGCTGATGGATGTAATACCTGCAGTACAGTTCGGAACGCACAGGCTCGGCCGCCCTCCTCCCCCAATAGTTGATGTATCCACCGAGGGCTGATATGGCGAAACCTCTCTATTTCATCGTGAATGACGGCGACGTCCTGGAAAAGCTTCGAAACGCATGCGCCCTTCGACAAGGTGACACGGGCGGGCAATGCATTCAACGGGGTTGTTGCCTTGGGTGCCGGAACAGTGGTCCCAAAAGTGGTCTCTTCTACGTTTGAGTAATTGGCGAGCAACAGAGCCCACGAACTCCATATCAGAACGGCTGCTGGGAATGTGTTCTCTATCATGTCGATGTTGTATATATCATATTCTGTCGTGTGGTCGGGTTCGGCCTGCTCCGTATTATTACGATGGGGCAAATCTGGATATTGCATGATTACCCCAACCCCTTCGAGCCTATTCCTCCAGACGGCCTCGGCTTGGCCTTCACTGGCACCAACTTGGTAGCGGAAAAAAGCTTCGTAAAGAGATTCATCCTGATGATGATCGGCCCCAAGATTAACCAAGTGTGCAATGGCCAGCTCAAATGTCTCAACGGCCTCGCGCACCAGTGACGGACGAACGCGATCGACGCGGTACGTAAGGTATATCTCTGTCTTCGACTCGTCTAAGTCGGCGCTGAGATTTATGGCAAACTAGGTGGGCGTTAGAACTGCCGGTCTGGACTGACGTTGACGGGGTGTGAAAATGACGACCTACATCATTTGGATCTTCATCAAATGTACCTTCAAACCGGATGGCCATGCTGTCGTCTTCACGTGTCTGAAACTCCTGCCGAACTGTGATAGACGTATCGAAAAGCAGTTGGCCGTTCAGACCAAGCCCCTGCTGTATTTGTGCCAGCGAGACGTGCTGGAACTCGAGATGGTTGATGATGTGTTGTGCAGTTGCTTCCAAGACCGAAGAGGCGGGCATGGTTACGTCGACACGGCTAACAAGCAGATTAGTTAATGGCCCAACCAGATCCTCTGCTCCGTCAATGTCACGCCCAGATGCCAGATAGCCAAAGCATACGTCCCGCATGCCGGTAATACGTGCTAATACTAGTGCCCATGCTACATGGATGATGGTCGCCCGTGTGAGGCTCCGGGACTGGCAGAATGTCAAAAGCCCGTGGGTAGCGGAAGGGGCGATGGCAATGGTTACGTTTTGCACTGGGGCCCCGTCGCGCTTGTGAACGAGCAGCATAGCGTCCGATATAGTGCATGGTGCTATGTCGGCCAGATAGTGTTTCCAGTGACCCTGTTTGGCGGTTGATCTTACCGGCTGTACAATCTGTCTAACGATGTGACGGAATTGGGGGGTGGTCTCTTTTATTTGGTCGTGGTTATAGAACTTGGAGACGTCGGCGAGGAGAATAGGCATAGACATGGCATCAATAAAGAGCATGGTGAATGTCGAGGCGGCACGCCACTTCGCCACTCAAGCCATAGCTGACGGTAACTTGGTATGGAGGCTGCGTCTCGGCGAATTCCGGCCTTTCCATACCCTCCAAGAACTGGGTCGGCTGTTCCGCACCAGAAGCGAGAGAGCAAATTCTGACAGGGGAATGCCGGAGCTGTACCTGGACGAAGTTTTGGTCCCCTCCCGTCTCCAGAAAGAGAGTGGAAAAGATGGAGTGCCGAGCAAGGACGCGTCTCCATGCCGACTCTAGCTTCTCGACAACGACGGATACCGTAGGGGCTGTACATTTCCAGATCTGCACAATATGGTACGTTGCCGTCCCTTTAGCAATGCTGAGGAGAATACCGTCCTGCAGGGGTGTACAGGGGAAGACGTCAAGGACGTTGTTCGCACAGATGCCTATTCGTTCAAGCAGTTGCTGTATAATAGGGGACGGGTCCCAGGCATCGTCTACTACGGCTTCCGGCTTGTAATAATTTATTATCAAGTCCTTATCGAGTAGCTGACAAGCAGGCGCGATCTTTTGGATTGTTTGATGACGAAGGATGTTGTTTACGGTCACCTTGAGACCTTGTCTGCGGCTTCGAGAGACAACGTGCAGAGCAGAGATAGAATCGCCCCCAAGTCTGGTAAATGGAGCCGATACAGAGACGCGATTATAGGCGATGTTCAAGACTTCAGCCCAAACTTGTGCTAATATTACTTCTATCTCGTTAGCGGGAGCGTTTGGGATATCCTCCAAAGTGCTGCTTATCGACTCGGCAAGGTCTACGGTCTGGCCAATCTGGCGCAGCTTCTTCCTGTCCGTCTTGGAAGTTCCAGTAGTAGGAATGGTGTCAATAGGAACGTATGTTGTGGGAATCATGTGTAATGGAAGACTGATGGCTAACGTATCGCTGAGGTCTTTGGTTAGGTCAGCCACAGCCTCCCTTGTGTTGTCGCCGTATCCAGGCAGGCTGATGAACGCGGCTAGGACCGGGTTCGGACTATCCCGTGGAGAGATCACATCTACGATCACCTGGGCAGCTACACTGCCCAAGGCTTGCTTGATATGTGTTTCGACCTCACCCAATTCGACACGCTGACCACGGACCTTGACTTGATTATCCTTGCGGCCTACGAATCGGAGGGTGCCGTCGGTGTTGTACGATACAAGATCGCCGGTACGGTATAGGCGACCACGACGTCCACCCTCCAAAAGCCACGGGGGATCTTGGATAAACGCAGCCGCCGTCCTATCGACATCGCCAAGATAGCCCTGGCCAACCAGGGGGCCTTCAAGCCATAGTTCTCCAACTTGGCCGACAGCCACAAGCGCGCCGCCATCGGGATGGACAACCCAAGTAACCGCTCCGCATCCTTTTCCTATGTTGTTTGCTTGTTGCCCATGTAAAGAATACTGCCCAAAGGTGCTTTCAATCGTGCATTCCGCCGGTCCATAGGCGTTGTGGATGACCTGGACTGATGCCCACCGTTGTGGATCGGCTTTGGACACTTGCTCTCCTACCAGACGGAGTGTCTGAATGCCAGCGAGATCCTCGGCGCGAATGAGCCGCTCAACGGTTGGCGTTAGAGTGAGGAAGTTGGCTTGGTAAGATCGCATTGCGCGACTGATATCGCTGCGCCTCTCTTCGTCACTCGGGATACAAACACATGCCCCTATGGCGAGGGAATGCAGGAGGTCACTCCATGCGGCGTCGAATGCGTACGAGGAATAGTTCAAAACACGCGACTGTGGGACCAGGCCACGCTGAGTAGCCTGGTGGCGGATAGCACTGCTAAAATTTCTATGGTTGATGACCACACCCTTTGGGGTACCAGTACTGCCAGAGGTGAAGACGACGTAGACCACGTCGTTAGGCTGAGCGGAAATTGGATACCAGCGTAATATGTCCACTGGGTGCCGCAGAAGAACTTCTGGAACTCCTATAGTACAGGGGTTGGCTGGTTGAGTGTCGGCAAGAATACCGGACAATCTTTCGTGGGCCGGTTGGGTATTGGTGAGAACACAACACAGTCCTTCGTTGGCTACTGACGATAGAACCAGACGTCGTTTCGAATGAGCATGGGCCTGGTGGATGATGTTTCGCAAACGTGCCTCTGGATAGGTTGAGTCCATAGCTACTGAGGCAGCACCAGCCTTCATCACCCCTAGCATAGCTACCGGGGCCCACACGGACTTCTCAAAACAAAGCGGGACGAGGTCGCCAGGCCCGACGCCGAAAGATGCATTCAAATGGCGGGCCAGGGTTGTAGATAAGTCAGAAAGCTGCTGGTACGTTAAATTTCCGTCCCAGGCGCAAATAGCGGGACGGCCAGGCTGTTTTTGGACCGTTTCGGCGATGATGTCGTGTACGCAAGCCTCAACAGCTTCCGGAACGGTGGCATTCCAGGACCAAATATCAACGACATCTTGTTTGCTAGTAGTGCTGATATCGGATATCCTTGTGCCCTCGTTCGCATTGCATAACCGCCTAATGACAGCTTCCAGCCGCTCCGCCAGCCGTTGTATGTCTTTGGCTTCCTGGACTCCGCCATCGAAGCTTAGCGTCAAGTCTAATCCTCTGCTGTCGAGCTGACAAACGATTGTGAGAGCGTAGGTATTGAACTGGTCAAAAATTGTACCGGGTGTCCTTAGCTTCTCATCTAGGGGAGTAAAAAGCCCCCGAATGTCTTTGGTACCGGACATGCTGGACTTCCCGTCTAGAACAGCAGGAACTCCCCGACTATCTTCTGTGCCAGTTTTCGGCTGTACAACAAGGAGAGTTTGAAAGGCAGAGCTTTGTAATTCTATATCACCAAGACGTGCGATACGGGATAGGCCGAACTGCTCGTACGGTAACATGTTGAATGATTGGAATTGGACTTGCAATAGTAGCTCGCTTATCGACATGTTCTTTTCATCGAGCCGGATACGTACCGGGACCGTGGCAATAGTCGGCCCAGCGATGCGGTCGATTCCCGGTACAGGAGCCTGGCGTCCAGTCACAACCGCACCAAAGACAACATCGGTTGTGTTGGAATAACGGGATTGAAGAAGAGCCCAAGAGGCACGGAGAATATTGGACGGCGTGATTCCGTTCCTAGGCCACTGTAGATCGGAAATAGCATATTGCAGAGTCTTATTAGCACGCGGCTGATACCCAAGCTTAGGTAAGGTTGGGAATGGTATAGCCTCACAGCCCTTAAGCTGAGCTTTCCAGTAGTTAGCCATAGCAGACTGGTCAAGCGAGGAAAGATATTGAACAAAAGCCTTGAACGGGACCGGCGCCTGATGAGTTTCCCCATAGGCCTCCCTATACACCTCTCCAGCGGGCGTCCTATCAGTCTCCCCATTGTAGTACTGCTCTACATCGTGCATAAGCAGGGCAGTTGTCCAGTCGTCAAAGATAGCGTGATGAATAGTCCATACAAAGTACCGAGCATCAATTTCCTTGTCAATAATAAGGGCGGCATGGGAGAGGGGGGAGCCCAGTCCTACGTTATAAAAGTGGTCCTCAGCAGCAAGATAGTCTGATAGGCTAGAGCCGTCAGTAAGGATAGCTGGGTTAGTTTTGACTACCACCTGGACTAGGCCGCAACCTGGCAGGTCGATAATACGAGTCCGAAGAATATCGTGAGCTAAATCCATCTGCTGCCAGGAAAATTGAAGGCGCCGCAAATCTACGCTAGCTCGTAGCTGGAAGATATTGCGGGAAATATAGTCGCCAGGCCGTTTGGCACTTAAAGCTAACAAGCCTTCCTGGAGCGGAGTGCAGGGGAAAACATCGACGATTTGATCGTTTGCAATTTCTAAATTAAAGGCTGCCCGAGTACGGATAGCATGTTCCGTAATATTACCCCCCAGGAGAGAAAAAGGGGTGATAGGTTGAATAGGGGTAACATCTGTACTGAGAGTCTGCGCCAAATCTTCTAAATGAGGATGGCGGAAGATATCAGCAACGGAAAAGGATAGGTTCCGACGACGGGCTATTGCAACTAGCCGTATAGCAGCAATTGAATCTCCGCCGACATGGAAAAAGCTATCATTGCTGGAGATAGTATTCGGATCGACGTCCAGCACTGCGGCCCAGCACTGCTGCAGCCAACGTTCTGCCTCTGTAGCCGGTTTGCGGCGGCTCTGGGGCCGAAACAGGGTTGAAGCAACGAGCTTCTCATAAGTCATGCCCATGACCAAGTCCCGCAGACGGCGGCGGTTCGTCTTGCCCGTCCCCGTTACAGGGATCTTATCTATAGGAAGATAGAAGGCAGGGATCATGTGTGAGGGTAGGTTGCGTTGGAGCTCCTCATGAATACGCGTTGGGAGCCAGCTGACCGCCACAGCAATCTCTGCGCTGCTCATTCTATTCGCGATTTCGCCAATAGCCAGGAAGACAACGAGCAACGCTGCATAGCTGCCTGTGGTGGGCCGTGCTATTTCTGCAACGACGCCGACCTCGGTAGCGATATGATTATCGACCTCGGAGGAACGAGAAGTGAGACAGCACCGTACGTGATGCTCGACGTCACCAAGCTCCACACGCTGGCCGTTGATTTTGACCTGTTCGTCCTTCCGACCTACGAACTGAAGGGAACCGTTAGGGTTGTAGAATACAATGTCCCCAGTGCGATACAGGCGGCCGCGACGTCCAGGGTAGTTTGAGCTGCCTTTAAGTAGCCATGGGGGGTCATTAATAAACGAAGCCGCCGTCTTAATCGAATCACCGAGATAGCCCTGGCCAACAAGAGGACCCTCAAGCCACAGTTCTCCCGGCTGACCGATAGCCGCAAGGGCGTCACCAGTAGGATGAACCACCCAAGTAATAGTTCCGTATCCTTTGCCTATGCTTGGATCCTCCACCTTCCCGAGTCCAGTTTCCCCAGGTTCGGCTGGCCCTGGTTCGACTAGTCCTCGTTCGATGAACGCTATGGTATTTGTAACTGTGCATTCAGCGGGGCCGTACGTATTGCATACAGTGGTACCACCACTCCAGGGCGCTACATCTGAACGGGTGAGTTTCTCCCCGATAAACATGACCCTTCGCAGTCCAGGGGCGCTTTTGGGGTCGAGCAGCCGACTAACTGTGGGTGTTAGGTGTGCATACGTAGCCCCGAACGTGCGAATAGCAGTGGTGATGCTAGCTTGCCGATCGTTGTTGTTAGGAACGCATAGACAGCCACCAGAGACCAAGGTATGCAGTATATTGGACCAGGCGACATCGAACGCATACGACGAGAAATCGAATACACGGTGCTGCTGTTCTCTAAAGCCAAGGGCAACCTGTTGGTGGGCGATGGCGCTGCTAAAGTTGGAATGGGATATCAGGACACCTTTCGGGGTGCCGGTGCTGCCGGACGTGAAGACAACATAGAGGGTGTCGCTAGGTTGGACGGTGGCCAACGGCCCGCTCAGTGCATTGTGCTGTCGCACGAGAACCTCTGGAACCACAATAGCACAATCATTTCCCGGCCCAACAGTAAGTACTCGGGAGAGTTTTTCGTTGGCCACGGACGACAAGACTACGCGTTTATTCGAATAAGCGTGGGACTGTCGAACAATGGCCTTGAGCCGTGCCTCTGGATAGGTTGTATCTAGTGCAACTGAGGCGGCCCTGGATTTCATCACCCCTAGCATGGCTACCGACGTCCACATGGATTTTTCAAAACACAGGGGCACGAGGTCTCCAGCGCCAACCCCGAGGGAGGTGAGGTGGTAGGACAGTGTCGTCGACAAGCGATCAAGCTCTTGATAGGTCATATCCCCATCCCAAGCGCAGATTGCTGGGGCGTTAGGGTGTTTGCGGACCGTTTCGGCAATAAGATGGTGAACGCAAGCTTCGATGGTCTCCGGGAGACTGTGGTTCCAAGCCCAGATGGCCCGGAGATCGTCTTCGCCTGCAACGGCGACGTCGTTGGCACCCCCCTCCTCCCAGTCCGTCTTGGAAATCGAGAGATCCATCTTTCCCTACTGTTCATGGGGAGATAGGTCAGAGAGAGAAGCAATAGTAGTTGAGGGAAAGTAAGGAAAGGGAAACAGGCTGGGGCCCTTACGTCGTGGCCCGAGTTGGCAGTTTAGGCAGCTTCTTGCATTAGTACACTTCCTAGGTATGGTATTCAGTATTCACGCACCCACGGCCGATCGATTCATTGACATAGACACAAGACAGAGGCATGATGCCGGGTTTACCATACAACCAGGTTCTTTCTCATCGGAGAGCCGAGAGTATCCGACTCGGCTAAGATGCAAGACTCAAGGCTTGAGTCTCAAGCCACTGCCGGCCGATGTCTTAGAATCCGGTCTCGTCAGCTAGACAGGTCATCAAAATGCCAACGCTCGCCCTCATGCAAAGCCTCATGCAGTGCCTGCCTCATGCAGTGCCTGCCTCATGCAGTGCCTCATTCATTCGGTGGCGCCGAAGCCGGGAAGAGCCGAGGCTTCCGGTCGAGTCTCGGGTCATACCAAATCATCGCCCCGACTAACGAACATCAAAGGCGTTCGGGCCTGACCTGCAACCATTTCTGTAGCCCCGTTCCAGAGGCGTGGCTGGAAGATGGACGAATAGGCTCTGCAGCGGCGCAAGCCATACAATACAGCCAGAGGCGGCTTATAACGCACGCCGGATGGTCGGCCGGCGCATAAATGTACATGTTCGACGAGATGCCCTCCGATCAGCCGATCGTCAAAGAACTGTGGCGTATGGCTACCTAGGTCGAGGTAGCTTCGTGATCAACCACCTGGGCAGGTCTGTTTCACGGCCATGGATTTCCACCCCAGGTGGGGCGAAGGTCGCACGGTGGCGACGATATGATGATAGGCTCGTTCTTGTCCCGGATTTCACGATAACTACGGAGGTCCGGATCAGAAATAAGCAATATACTTGGCAATAGTCCACAGTGCAAGGCCACCTGTTGGATTTTGAATATTTGGGTGTAAGCCTGCTACAGGTCATCTGTAGGCTCTCAATTGATTGACTGTTGTCGAAGTGTAGGTCTAGGTCTGCATGGCTATTACTGTTAGATTTAAGGGGTTAAAATGACGGTCTATATGGCGTAGATTATTTATATATACTTATTTAATATAGGATAGAAGAATTTTTATAATATAATAAAATATATTAATTAATTATTTATTATATTTTAATTAGAATTGTTTAATTTTAATAATTAAAAGTTTTATATATATTAATTTTATTTTTAAGGTTAAAATAAATAATTAATTAAATAATAATAACGTTATTAATAAATATAAAGATTATACTAGCTAAATTAAACAATTATATGTTTTAAAACAAAGAATTTATAACTAAAGCTGTTTTTTTAAACTTTTAGGAATATTTATAACCTATAAATAGATTTTTATAGTTATAATTATTAAAAAAACTTAAATATAAATATTATTTTAAAAAAATAATTAATAAAATAATTAAAGTTTAATTAATTATTATTATTA